>JAPMOB010251247.1:0-20356 GCA_029875015.1 Lepomis gibbosus
CATGGCCGTGCGCGACCGGGTTATTGCTAATATCCCGGTTTTGAACGGGTTACTGGCTGCATGTAAACGTAGTCACTGATAACAAGTGGATAGAAGCCATTTTGGGAAATGTTGATCTCTGCATATTATAAGCATTGTATTGCTTTGTATTGGCTGCTAACATTTGAATATGTTGCTTGTTTCGTCGTCTGACGAAAGTACAGGATGTTGCACTTTTCAGTTCGTGCAGAAGTTTTGTTAAAAAGGCTAATTTATTTGTTCTTAATTTAGTGGAATCTGTAGAAATTCATTTTCACTTCTCTTTTGCATCTGATTAGACAGAAAATATCAACATTGTCACAATACATGAGCCACCATGTAAAACTGAAATACATGATCTAGTTTATTAGTTTAAGCAGAAAAAGGGAAAAAACATATTTCTTAAACAAAATGTTAAATTCACTAAACATTTGAATGAAAAAATGAAAAAAAGATTCCCAAATATGACTGAAAATCAGAGCTTTTCAAAATTTTGGTAGCTTCTTCAACAGTGTGGTCTGGATGGTGTCACAATATACACAGTATTTATTTCCGTTGTCTGGGCCTGTCACACCCTCCCCGGGAGATGAAATTTGCCTGTGAAGCGCCCATTGTTGTGCAGGTCAAAAGGGCTGAGCACTCTCCTAATACCCAGCATGTTGCCACGTGCTATCTCCTTAAAGGTCCAGGGATTCTGGTTGTTCTGCTCCATATCAGCCTGCTTCTTGTGCATGGCTGCAAGGCTCTCCCTGCTCATTACCTGAAATAGATAAAAATGAATAATGTATTGTAACACAGATACCAAGGGGGGAAAACTGCAGGACATAATTCTAAATCTAAATTAAAGCGATAAAACGGTTGTGCATGACATTTTAATTCCAAGAACAAGTCGTGTGTGTATCTCTCTCTCTCTCTCTCTCTCTCTACACACACACACTTTATAAACTTTGTGTTGTGACAACTGAGTGTCATCACATTTAAACCTCAGTATGAAATTACATTAATTGAAACTCTTTCAGAATATATTACATTCAGTTAGACAGGAAATGGCAATGTATCTGTTATCTCACCTTTGCAGGAAATGGAAGCTTCTTTGCCACTTCAATCAAGATATGTTCAACCTCCCCCAGCTCTACCTTTCCTCCCACCTCCACGATTAAACGTCCGTAGCGGACAGGTGTCACATAGTGGTCGATGGCTCCTTTGCCCCCACCCATGCGCTGACCCAGACCTTTACGTGTGATAGGCTTATATGGGCCATTGATGCGCCAGCGGGCAAATGTAGTTCGGGAATCCATCTTGCGGTTGATGGTTAGACGAATCATCTCTATGTGACCCCAGTGAAGATATCCCCCTCCCATCGCCTGATCATCAAAGAGAGGGCAAGACAGAGAAAGATGGAAGTCACTTTTAAATTTCATGCTCTGATTAACCACTTTTCACTTGGTGTAAATATAATTTAAGAACATGTACGAAGGGAGAAAGCTAGGTGCAAAGATACTGTTGATCATTTATAAGTGCTATTGTTCTTAAAGTTATAAAATATGTTGAATTACATCTTTTTTTAAAAGTGAGTCCTGTCCTTATTTGCATAAATGTAAAACTGAGGTGAAAAGATGCAGTGTCATTCTGTACTGGAAATAAGAAATGTCTAAGCACTTTGTAATCATATCCTGTAAGGACTGTGAGATATGCAACAGTTGACATAACAAGTCCAGTGTTTCCGCTACATGCATTCAGCAGCAGCGGTCCGCAAACAAAAGTCTGTTGTTTCCTACCTGCTGGAAAAGTGAAGCCGGTTAGCACGAAGTTAGCTAACATTTCCTCTCCCCTTCAGACTGCGCAGAGCAGGGTAGCAGCAGCTACTTAGCTGCTATGTAGGCTAACTTAACATTAGCTCAATTTATAGAAAGTAACTGGAAGCTGTATTTTATTACTGCCTACTTGTCCAATGTTGAGAACATCAGGTACTTTCAAGCTAATGAGGAGACATTTCTTTTTGGACTTTAATGTGCAAATAAAATGCACCTCAGAAGTGAGGAGGTTTCTCATGTTGCCTATTTTTTTATATTAATGTCCACAGATAAATATCAGAAGCTGTAAAATGAAGACACAAAAGGCAAACATGAACATTCGTATCTAGAATGATTCTGAGGTCATATTAACAGTGTTTTCCTGCCGTTAAGGCTTAGGGGTGATGCCCAAAACATACTGTGCCATCAATGTAAAATCACTTTGGAGCAACAGAACCAACCAAATTACTTTCCCCAGATCTGAAGGTTGTAGTTCCTCCAGTAGACTGATCTTTGGCTGTTGGTTATTTTTTATCTGTTCTAGCTTTTCCAACTGTTTGTTCAGAGATATGGTGAAAATAATGGCCCAATATGATGTGAAATTACATATTTTTCATTGGAAAACATAACATTTTCTCTGGGAAGCACCCCCATACCCCCCGACCAACACCAAAACATTCATCTAAAGCTCACATTAAACGGGGAAAACACTGCAGCCCCCCACCCAACACAACATGTGCATGCGATGCACATGTTGTGTTGGGGGGGTGGGGGGGGCTGGCTGTGTCGTCGTTGTCGTGGTCCACTGCTGAAAAAAATCCTAGAGTAAACACTGCAAGTCTGCTAGTATACTGTTACAGAAGGTTTAATATTAAGACAAGTTATAAAAAATACTGAAGGTAATATAATCTTCAATGCTTGAAAAACTGTCACATATCACTAGACAGCAGAGTTTACAGATAACTGCACTCACCACAATGGCATACTGTCCTGTAGTGAAGGTATTTGCTGCCCTAGCTGGGCCTTGGATATCCCATAGCTTCTTCATCTCTTTCTTGGCCTTTTTGAAGTTAGGCACCTTGTTCACAAACTTCAGTTTGGGTTTCTCTGGCAACACCACATCTTCAGAGATAACAACAAGAGTGAGGAATCATGAGCAACATTAACATACAGCATGCTTTTGCAGATTTAACAACATCCTGGGAGATGTGACCCATCCCTATGCTATGCGCCACATAGTACTCCAAGGTCGACCTCCAGATTGATGCACAGTTTTTATCCAAGAGGCATCAATGAACTGAGCAAAATATTGCAACACCTCTGTGTCATGCACTCTATGTGCAATAAGGGGACAATCAGTGCAACACTGCTTTGACACTTTTAAAATGCTTTGTTCACATATCTATTGTTTGTGATTACTGTGCATATGTGCATGTATATATATATGCATGTATTTATTTGTGTATATATAACTGTCTTGTTTTATAGTCAGGCACAGCCCAAAAATTCCGTTGTACATAAATGTGTGCAATGACAATAGTTCCAAAGACCGGACAAAGGACAGAGGCTTCTCTACGGTGTGTTTATCCCCACGTCTTCCCCTCTTCTGTATACATGCAGGCAAACATCACAACAAATAAATGACAAGAAGATAAATGATTACCGCTGTAGTCTGGGGGGATTTCATATGTCTTCAGCCCAGCAGTGAGGACTTTCAAGTGGCTGTGCAAAGGACCTGTGGAACAAAAAGCAGTTGACACATGCTGGCATGATGTTTGGCAAAATCCAGCCTAGTTAACAATGTATGTTTAGGGCTGAGGGGTGATCAATTCTTCGACTGCTAATATAATACTGCTCAGTTTGAAGAAATGTCTCTTCAAGCTGTTGCAGTGCAGTAGAGGGAGAGAGAAACTGTACAGATTTTGACTGAGTTGCAGAAAACAGTTTTCTGCAACTCAGAAGCCTTTGTTTAAATACAATACAGCGAACACTGGTATTTTAAACAAAAATGTTTAAGTCTTTGAGTCTTACATAGGTGTTAAGAGTTTAAGCCTGGGCGTTACTTGTTCTTGTTTGAGACTGTTGTTCATAAGTCTCTAGATAGAAAAATGGTTAATTGGTGGACAGCTTTCTCTGTATTAAAAGTCCATTGCTAATTGCTATCTTCAGTCCTTCTGTGTACCTCTCTTGCTATCATCCTTTTACCAATGTATCTGCATACTGTAACAGTGTTAAACCATAGTCCTCACAAGATAGCATATTGATGTTCTATTACTAAACTATCTATTGCCTAAATATTATTGCTCCGCATACTTATATCCAAGGTTGTTTGAGTGGTGACTACAACACCTGCCCAGGGACTACAAAAAATTATTTGGCTATCTTTACAGTAATGCTTATTGATGTACACGGTTCCTCATAAATTAATATATAACATGCCACTCACACGCAATAAAAGCAGTCACAAAAGAGGCTAGTTTTTGTTAATTTAGTTAGGGTAATTGTCACGATACCGTTAACGTCAGCTAACTTGTGGTAACGTTACCTTTGTAACCGTGGGCTCTACAGATGCCAGTTAAACCGCCGACAGCGGCCTTGACGAAGGAAATCATGTTCACCTTAAAACAGATACTATAAATACCAATTTGTCATTTCGTGTGGTCGATACGCGAACATTTTAGGTGGCTATCTAATTAAACTGCTATGACCACCACGCTCTGCACAAGGTCGCTGCCATTGCCGTGTCGCGTTGAGTTCCGTCTATAGGTTCCGCCAGAAGAAGAGAGACTTCCTGTACAGAGTTTACACAATAAAAGCCAATATTTACAAATGTCTTCTAAGATACAGTCTGTGCTACAAATCTACAAAATACACAGAAATGCCATTGGGGATGCAGTTCCCTATGTCTGATGCGTGTATGAGAAAATTCTGTCCTACTCACCAGAGGTAAAGTCACTTGCCTTTTTCAAGGTAGCCACTGCACTTGTCAGCAAGACATTCACTATTGTTTTCCTTAACCTTTGTGTTGGAGCTACTATTAAACACAATGGTAAGAATTATTATGAATTATAAGTACATTTAAAGTAATTTGAGAAAGATTGTGATGATCTATTATGCAGAGGTATACATTTGTCTAATTGTGTTTTATCTATTTAGACAAAATACAACACAAAACAAGACACAAGGGGAGAAGAGGCAACCAGGAATCAACTGTAAATGTAGAAATACCCCTTTACATTCAAAGGGAAGGACAGTGAATCAGTTGCAGAACACAGAAAAATGACAGCTATTTTATATCAGCACTGCATCACTTAGGTGGACCATTTGTTATGAAATCTATATATTTCACTATTGGTTTATCTATTGATTTTTCTGCTAATTGAAATTTTCTGTTTTTGTTACCATTTTTTTAAGGTGGTGTTGATTCAACTTTATGGTCATTTTGGAGGCTGCAGTTTTTGGGGCAGTTGAATAGTAATTTGTTATACCAAGAAGTGTTTCTAATAATTTATTGTGATTCCTTAAAATGCTACATGCTTGTATGGCATGGCAAGTTGATAACTAAACACAATGCAGACATGGCCTGCTACTCTTTACATTCAAAGTGTCCCTGTTTACATTAAAAAGAAAATGTTGTAAAAGCATAAATAGATAAGAGGGGGGAAACTTATGGTGCAAGATAAATTATAAAAGTTTATTATAAAAACAGAGCATGTACATTTGATAACTGAATTGTATCACTGCGCTCATATGCAGCTCTTTTCCATGGGAAACATCAGGATGACTGCATTTTCACAAGAAATAAATAAAATCTGAATAAAGTTGCAGAATTTATCAAAATCAGTATACTAACAGTTTTTCCCAAACGTTTTGGTTAAGAAGTGTTCATTTGTACACGTGTTCTTTAATGGTGCCCTGTGGAGTTTCTTGTTGTTAAGTCACATTACAGTTTGTGTTACTCACCAATACAAATTTTGTGCATCCTTGAGGTCTCACAAACGTGATGAATGTTTCCTTCCACATAAAACATTTGCAAAACCTGCATTGTTTACATTCATGTTTACTACCTTGCAGTCTCCTTCTTCACTTTCTCACAGTGCCTTTAAACTAGTGTGCTTCATGACATGTTACGTGTTGATCAGAGCAAACCTGTGAAACCATTGGCTGGAATGTGTATCACCTCAGCTGCACGCACTCGTGCTATTAACACACAAAACAAAACACTGCGTCATAGAGTTAATAGTGGTCATAAACTCCACAGGGAACCTTTAAAAATAGCAAGACAACATAAATAAAAGGAAATGCACAGTTTGTAATTTGTCTCCTAAAGTCCCCAAATTAGAGACCCTTGAGCTTTAATAACAAATCTTCCTTAGATGGTTGCTCAGTAGCTGAAAATCAAAACTATTGTCAGTCAATCACCCTGCAGTTGTTATTATACTTATAAGGCACAGTGCAGGTGTTGATTCTATATTCCATGGTAGAGGAGGTCAAATTTCGGAATATTTTGAGGATCTATGGGACTCTGAACAATCATCTTCCCACGCATGGCTCCTCTGTATATGACCTCAATCAGATCCTTGAAATCTTGCTTGGTCTTGAAGCTGCCGACAAACTTGGTGTGATCTGGGGAGCTGAAGGAGAAAAAGTTTCAACATTAAAAACTATATGAGGGCAATGACTCCTCATAACTTATAGTTTGTTTGATTTGATATGCATCCTTGATGTTCAATGACCAGATCAGGGGCTGTTTAGATAAAGTGTGACTTTATTGTAGAGCTGAAATAAGTAGTTGATTTATGGATAATTCAAAAAATTATTTTGATAATTAAGTCATTATTAAAGTAGTTTTTAAGCAAATATGCAAGGGTCAGCTTCTCAAAGGTAAATCTGTGCAGCTACTACATACAGTAGCTTTGGGGCATAGACTGTTGGTTTAACATTTTATAGAGCTCAGACAATTAATTAATCTATCAATCAACAGAAAATTTATCAGCTACTATTTTAATAATCAATTGATCATCTAAATCATTACATCTAAGCAAAAATACCAAGAAGTATCCCTGATTTCAGCTTCCATGTAACTTTTAGTAGTAACTTTTGGGGTGTTAGTGTGTTGGGTTGGGCAAAACAAGACATTTAAAGATGTCAACAAACTCTGTATAATTGTGTTGGAAATGCAGATTTTCATTCAGCCCTATTTTCAAGCATTCTCACAGAGGAATCACACAAAAAACACAACTCACCCATAATCCACTTTCATGTGCTGTCCGTTGAAAAAGAACACCGTGGAGGGGATGTAACTGATGTCAAAGTATCTTGTGTAGATGGGAGCTTTATCCACATCAACGATGTAGATGGACGCCATGTTACTCAGGTCATGGGCAGTTTTTGACAGCTAAAATGGACACAAATTACAAAATTAGCAAAACGCAAAACAGTCGCGACACTAACAGTGAGCAGCCGCTCGGTTTCTTTGCACTAACGGTCCTGCTTACAATCTCATCGAGCTGGAGACAAATCGAGTCTTCGTCTCTCCCAAACCTCAAAACTAAGACCTTTTCTGCCACGCCTTTGATAACTTCATCTATGTCTTTTTTGCACGTTAATTTCGGTAAAAACAAACTCATTTTCAAGGCTAATAAATTAGCCTCCCTTGTTTTGCTAGCAGGAGGAAGTTACGTCATTATTGATGTAAGGCGCTCTGGGGGAAAATCCGTCTGGAAACGACACGAAATGAACGATAGTCTAAAATTATTACTATAAGTTATTTTGACGCGTCATAGAGAGTGAAAGCCACGGTAAACTTTTATTTGTTTGTTGTGATAGGCTAGATAAATATTTAAGACTAGAAAAGCTCTCTCATGTTTACAGTCCATGGTCTTGGTATGTAGTTTAGCAGCTTTCCACTACGACCCTTTTTAGTGTGACATCGTTTAACAACGTGACCTTCCACAACTACTTGACAAGCACGCTGCGACAAGTAAATAGAACCTCAGTATTATTTAGGACATTTAAGAACATGCAGATATTACTTATGACATTTTCATGAAAGGGGAAAACGGATGTAACCTCGTTGAAAACACGTTTTCTTCCATTTCAATTCAACGTAGTGACACTGACAGTCTGTATTTCCTAGTTTAGGACCGCGATGTTACGGGGCTTTACTACCCAGGGTTTTTATGAACTCTGGAAATGCAATAATTTTGTTACATCATGTCTGACCAAGAGGAAAGCCATACGTTTTGTCCCAGTCAGCAGCGCCTGTCATCAGCGACTACAGATCCCTGCTCGCCACTTCAATACTGGAAGTCCAGTGTGGAAAGATGCTCTCGAGCCAAAAAGAGAGAATTCCGAAGAAATACAGACAATAGATCTGGACAAATGGAAATTTATAATGAGATCCCAAGCTGCATCAGAAGAAAAAAAACAAGTCAGTGATGAAGAGGAAGCAAGTGATGATGATGAAAACCTAAAAGAAGCAGGAGATGATTTAAAGAACGGTTCTTCACTGGAGGCAACTCGGGACCTGGTTGCAATGTGGCAGCAAGCTGGGAAGCTTGTACCTCAAGAGATGACTGATGAAGAGCTTCAGACACTGTCTGATCTCACCACCAAGTCCGCCAGGAAGAAGTACCTTAAGTACCTGGCCATCAAGGAGGGCCATAAAAGGGCCCGTAAGAAGAAGCAGCAGCAGAGGAAGGCAGACAGGGAAGCCTCAATGGAGCCGAAAAGAGACCAGAACAGTGATGCAGAGGAAGGGGATGATCAGAGAGGACAGGAGCCTAAAAACACATTCCTCCTTCAGTTCTGGACCCGCTCCCTGGACAAGCTGCTGGCCTGGAGGAGCGCCCAGGCCATGCTGTTCGGTCAGCCGCTGGTGTTTGACATGAGCTATCAGTCTAACATGGCCAGGCGGGAGGTAGAGAACACAGTGTCCCAGCTGATGGAGGTGGAAGGGTGGAACCGGCGTGCCACAGAGCCCTTCCACCTCCACTTCTGCAACCTGCAGGCAGATGGGGCCTACAAGCAGGAGCTGCTCAAACGATATGGTGCAGAGGCCTGGGAACGCCTACTCATCACCAGCACTGACCGCCAGCATGTTGATCTGTTCCCACGTGAACGGCTTGTCTACCTCACCGCAGACTCCCCCAATGTTCTCCGCAAGTTTGACCACTCCAAGGTGTACATCATTGGATCTCTAGTGGACCGGTCTGTCCAGTCAGGCTTGTCGTTGGCCAATGCCAAGCGTCTGAAGCTGACTACAGCCCGTTTACCGCTGGACGAGTTCCTCCACTGGGAGATCGGAGCCAAAAATCTGACTCTGGACCAGATGATCCGCATCATGCTCACTATCAAGGACACGGGTAAATGGGAGGAGGCGTTGAAGTTTGTGCCTAAACGGAAGCATGATGGCTTCCACCAACAGCAGACACAGAAAGAGATTACCAAGAACAGAATCAGCGGGGCCACAAATCACGGACCAAGAGACGATGGTGGCAGGTGGTTAAGATCGGACGAAGGAAGATTTAATAATGAGGGCCAAAGTCTTTACAGGCCCAATAAACAGTCTGGGTTCACTGGTAGAGACAGAATGGCTGGACTGCCCAGTGCAAGAGAAAACAAAGCAGGTGCAACCAGAGTAGGGACATCATTTCAGAGCAACATGGGGGGAAGAAAAGGTGCAAGCAAAAGCAAGATGTGGTGGGATGACGAATGAAGAATTGTAACTTGGGTTAATGAGGACATTGTTGTTTACGCTGTCAACAAAGTGGTTAATAAAATGTAATAAGTAGTCTTGGGTGTGTGCTTGTCTTGTTTTTTTGACTCCAGTCCAGGGTAATAATCAAGACAAGAACAAGACAAAAACAACTAGTTTGGTCTTTATTTTGGTCTGACAAGGTAAACAAGGATGTATAAATATTTTATGGTATATTTTCACTGTAAATTATACCATCACTGTGAAAAGTCAACTATTTCATACAGGTGAAATAAACCAAAATATTATACAGCTTGGTTTGAGAACATTGCAAAATCAAAAAGGCAGGTGTAATATATAACCAGTTGTTTCACTTTTCTTTTAATAAGGTATTACAAAAAAACATCACTTATTAACATGACATGATTCAATGAAAACAAATCAAACATCTTAACTTCATGGAAATCTTTAGAAAAATGTCAATTTTCTTTGAAACACAAAGTCAAGCCATTTGTAAATTACTGTGTGTGGGTGAGTGGGCACTTGATAATATCAGGGTTTTCTTTGAACAATACTGCTGTACAATAATGGTCTACTACTTTAGTACCGGCAAATCACATAATTGTCTGTTTTAATGTCTTTGCAGCATGACATACACAAAATATATTAATACAGTATTTTTTTTAAATATGATAGCACCATCATACTGAGAAACTGGAGAGACCTGTGCAGTATCCGAGGCATCCTCACTTATCTTTCTTATTGTACAGTCACAGTACACATGTGACTGTGTAATTAGCTCCTTACTTCCCAGAGGGTTTTTTCACAACAGGCTGCTGTCAGGCTTCAGGCTCACACTTGTACATTACTCATAGCCTGTTTGGTCTAGTGTTTGCACATTGACTTCTGGATATATGAATATGTAAATAAAACTTAAAACAGACTAGCCTGATGTTCAAGTTTGAATAAGCACGCACCCAAACAGTTGTCCACTGTGTAACACTGACTCATCTTGTCCTCACATCCCAGCAATAAATAGCACATAACCATGGTTTAAACCAGTCCGCAAACACACTAAAATGCATTCTGTTTTCATCACTTTCAAATCAACAGCAGGTTGATCAAAACTGAAAACCATTATCTGAAATTGTGAAAATCCAACTTTGCACTAAATGCATAGCAAAAGGTTCATACTGATAGACCAGATGTCTGCTCGAGCAGCTGAAATCACTTAACGGAGAGCAGCAACTTCCTCCAGAGTAAACTCCTGTTCAGACCACAGTCATTTGAAATAAGCTCTGAAGCTGCATCTGTGTCAGACGGCCGCTCTTTGAATCCTACAGCACCAGGATGTCTCCAGTGCAGCGCTCACAGCAGTTAAAAGTAATGTTCTCATAGCGGGTATATGGGTGAAACCTGCCGATGCTCTTCTTATTGCCGAGGAAGTTTGAGGAGGTGCAGTCACTGAGTGGAGGCTCTGCCTTGCTTTCTGAACAAGAAATTGGATCTAAAATCTTCAGTACCTACAAAGGAAAACAGATGACACGTTTGTGAACCTCTGGATTTCATGAGAAATATTTGAAAATGATCATATTTGTACAAGGATATGGAGATTGTACCTTCTCCGCCATCTTCTCGGCCGGTGTGCTGCAAAGCTGCTCGGCTGTTGCACTGCTGTTCTTCACCACGCCACCACTGCTGTTGCTGCTGCTGCTGGTGTTGCCCAGCAGGTGGGAGTTGATGGCGTCTGCTAGCTTATGATTGGCTGCTGCCAGCTCTCCTGTGCTGAGGGGCTGTGCACTGGGGTAGTACGTCTGCTGTCTGCCCCACTGAAGAGACACCAGGAGCTGCTCCAGAGACCTGATGACAAAAAAGCAAGCAAATTCAGCACATACTCTGTCACCATTATTTATGCTAACAAAACATTGCACAGCTGCACAAAGTCCTTCTACCTTTACCTTTGGTCCTTCAACTGGCAACCCATGCCCACTGGCACACACATCGTATTATTTTGAAAATGACATTAGTTGTCACAGCTACATTCATGCTTCAGTATCATCGGTTCAGCTGTGAGCAGACGTAATGTTCGTACGGTTATCGCTGTATGTTATACTATAGGTCATCTTCCATGTTTGTTTTTTCCAAATGGCATAAAAGTTTACTAAGCTCAACAAGCAATAAGAAACTTACGTGCAAATATATTTTATTCCACAAGAACATGAAAGTGTTGGTCAAGTGTTTCTACTACAAAGCTATGCCGATATTGATGGTAAGGGATAATATACAGCAATTAGAGATACATCTGAGTGTATTCCACACACATTTCAATTGCCTTTTTTTAACAAATGCACTGGGCAGTGGACACCTAGAGTAGAATGCTTACAATAGAGCAATATAAGAATATATGTTTTAAACAGAGCTACAAATATTTATTATTATTATCTGGTGGCAGGAAAAAATGTCAATGTTAGCATGCAGGCAGACCTGGCATGCTGAATGTAGTAAACGTTGAGTTACCTTTCTTGGCCGGTTCTTAGGGATTTTTACACTTTGAGCTATTAACATTGTAATTGAGTAAATATGGATCAGTGGTTACGTTACCTGTGAGTGAGCACCATGTCCCTGGAGAACTCTTCTCTTTCTAACAGCAGATCTTGAATCGCTCCTTGAGCCTCTCTGGTCTGTCTCTGCAGAGCTGTTCTGGCATTCGTCAGCTCATCTGCCATGACTCTGTAGACAACATTGTGTGTTTAACAGGCATGATAACAGTACTTACTATATCTTTAATTTTTTTATTATGTTTTTCTTCTTCCAGCTAGCCTATTTCAAACCTGCTCGCCAGGAACTTGCTCCTCCAAACATCACACTGGATACTCATTCGCTCCAGCTGCTCTGCTGTGTGCGCCAGACTCCGGCCCAGAGCCTCATTCTCCAGAATCAGCTGGTTCTTCTCCCGTGCCATCCGCTCAAAGTGATACTGAAGGTCATCGCCCACCGACGCCACTAGCAGTTTCTTTAGCTCACGGTTCACCTGGCACACAGAATGAATAATAAGTTACCAAATTCCTTCTACAGCAGTTTCCTTTATCTTTACCTAAAAGCAGTTCAGTCCACTCAAATAGACACTAGAGAATAATTAGATTGTGTTAACAATTTAATTGGACTTATCCCGGACAGATCAATAAATTCAAGAAACTGTACATGAAACAAACCAAAATGAATTGATGTTACGGTCTGTATCTAAATAAGATGTATCTTACCTCTGTCTGCACACGGAGCTGATTGGAAAGGCCTTCCTTGTCCTGCAGCAGCCTGCGTTCAGAATTCTGCAACTTCTCCATCTGTCCTCTCCAGTCCTCCACCAGAGGAAGTGGAGGAGAGCTTTGCTCCTCAGCCTGTTGCCCAGCCTCCCCTTTCCCCTCAGCGGGTCCTGCACGGCTGCTCCGGCTAATAGCAGCACGTGGGACGATGATCCTCACAGCCTCCACCTCTGTGCAGGTCTCTCGACTCACCTTGCCCAGGTGGAGCACCCCGAGAGGCTGGCGGGCAGCAGAGGGAGCAGGATTTGTAGATGTGGGGCTGTGTTTTGGGCTTGCCACCTTCAGGAGGGGAACTGCAGATGGACCTGGTAGCAGCGTATCCGTGTTCACCTCCAGAACGGCCAGGGGTTTTTCAGTTTCCATGCCATCGCCAGCACCTCGGATAGGCACTTTGGCAGATTCTGGCAGAAATAAATAAGGCCAAGTTTACGAATTGCACTTATTAGAGCCACAACAACTACCAATTGCTTGATTAATCTTCTTAGAATATTTTCAGGTGTCTTTACTCCTCTATGACAGTAAACTGAATATATTTAGGTTGTGAAATAAACGACACATTTGAGGACGTTATATCGTGCTTTGGTAAACATTGATAAGAAATTCTTCACCATTTTCTGACATCAAGAAAATAATCCACAGATTAATCGACAAGAAAAATTTGGCCTCAAACTACTCAGCCAAGGTACACGTTTTAGCACTTTGTTGCAATTGGCTGGGCTTGGTTTTTGGAAATTTAAACAACTGTTGTGAAATGTAAAAAGGCCTACCTGAAACTTAAAAATCAAATCAACACATACCTCTCACAGCAGCAGTCATCTTGGAAGTGGTGTTAGTTGAGAAGGAAGTCTGTAGTTTCGGTGAAACCACGGCGACTCTTCGTTCTGTGATAATTAACAATGGGGAAAGTACTTTGCTGTTAACATTTGTAGCAGTCATTGTTTATGACAGCGATCAAAGAAAGCCGCTAGTTAAAGGTCAGGGTTAATAGCTGAGGTACTGATAACGGGATAATGGTGGCTAGCTGGTAAGCTAACGTTAGCCGTTTGTCGAGCGTTAACAGAAATCAGCAGTTAACGGGAAGTTTAACAACCAAAGTTAGGGTAACGTTAACGCTATCGGAAAGACACTTCACATATATCTATATTTACTTTTTTTAATTTGGGGATTCAAACAAATTGTTAAATAACATACCTGTAACAATGGGTCCGACCCCAACTGTTAATTCTCTGTAAGCAGCCGCAAGCTGTTTATTTTGTCACCGGACACAGTTGGCCTCTGACGAGTGGTGGATAGATTTGACTTTATGCCCTGAGGTGAGCCTTTCAGGAAAAACTTCATGTCAAGATAACGGTCCCCTCTTGCGAACTAAAGCCGCAGGGAGTTTACTGTGCACCAATAAATACCCCAAATCTTGACTTTGACCTTACACCCGACAGTTTGTTACATTAAGTATTACATGTCTAGTTTTGTAGACGCAGCAGCGCTATGAGCAGCGTTGTACAACGATACCTGACAGGCGTTACCCAGGGTAAGACATACACTTGGTCCCATCCCCTCCTCACAAAACGAAACTCAGATCGGTTGTTATATTATTATACTCGGTAGAACTATACTATACTAGAAATGCAACTGTGGAACTGCTTAAGCTATCAGAAAATTGATGCTGCCTTAAGCCGGGGGTGTCACAGTTAAATATGTACCACGCGGAACTTTCATGTGTTGTCAATAAGTGGTCGGACAGAAATAGTGTTACAACAAACGTTGAAAAGTACCGCAAGGATGCAGCTTATTGTTTTTCCGCTCGCATGGTTTCAGAGTTTAGAGGTGAACATGTTCAGATTTGATATTCAGAATATTTCGGATGAGTTTTAGACTAACGTTACAGTTATTATGGGAGTGCAAGGACTATGGAGGCTGCTGGAGAGCACAGGGAAACCCATCAATCCTGAGACTCTGGAGGGAAAGATCCTCGCTGTTGGTATCCTGACATGGTGGTGCCTTACATATCTGTCTTTCTATCTATCTGTATATCATTGTTTGAGTAAGCTTCCACTATCTTTCTTGCATCTCTCAGTGATGAGTGCATGTCAGATGTATTGGTTGTACCTGACTGTCTTCTGCTAAGTCATAGCTTTACCCTTAACCACACACCTCCAGACATCAGTATATGGTTGAACCAAGCAGTGAAGGGGGTGAGGGACCGTGATGGCAACAGTGTGCAGAACGCCCACCTGCTCACTCTTTTCCATCGCATCTGTAAGCTGTTGTTCTTCCGCATCAAGCCGGTCTTTGTGTTTGATGGGGACGCACCTCTGCTGAAGAAACAGACTCTGGTACGTCCAGTGCTTCCCAAAGAACCATATAACCAGTCTGTGTAAATGTCTTCTAAACAAAATTAACTGGTGTTGGATATTTCTTCCATATGCGTATGATCTGATTCCCACCTATTCTGTCATTTAACATGTTTGTTGTTCTCCTGCAGGCTCTCAGGAGGCAGAGGAAAGAGGAGTTGAGCCGGGAGTCCAAACAGACCAATGAGAAGCTCCTCAAGACATTCCTGAAGAGACAGGCAATCAAAGCAGCCCTTGGAGACCGCAGGTAAGTGACATGGAAGTGATCCATTGGAGGTATGCCACTCCTGTCTCTGGAACCACATTTCTTTCTAACTACTACCAAAAGTAGTGTTAGAAAGAAATTCTGCCGGAGCTTTCTGCCATGTGTCTTATCTGTCTCCCTCCCTATTACCTGCTGCCATCACTTACTTTCATTAAAACAATACAAGCTGAACACTTTATTTAAATTAAAATTCCTGTTTATTTTCTTCTGAAGTGTCCTTTTTTCCCTGCCACAGTACAGATCCTTTACCCAGCCTCTCCAGCGTGAGGAGAGATGAGGTGGATGACCTGTATGTTCTACCAGCCCTGCCAGCTGCAGAGGAAAAGGACAAAAGCAGGTCTGAGGCCTGGGAAAGGTTACTATTCAGTAGTTTTTGATTAAGTAGCGGTTAATTCAGTCCTATTATCTACGGCACTACGACAAGCCAAGCCCAGTTTTTTTTTTGTCTGAACAGAGCTCACAAATAACTAAATACAATTTTTCGTTAATCAGTTCACAAGTTAACAGTAACTGTGCATGAAGGAGCACTTACCAAAAGTATAGTTTTCAATTTAACTCTATTTATATAGCACCAAATCAGACGTTGCTGGCGACAGTGGCAAGGAAAATCTCCTTTTACATATGTACAATATTAAATCTCAAGTTCAGGTAAGTGTGTATGGTTAATTCAGAATGTTCAATGACTATGTCCATTATACAGTTACTAACAATAATACTGGCACTGTAATCATGGTAATTTGTTTTGTCTTGCAGTTCAGAAGAGGAGGAAGAAGAAGAGAGGGAAGAGACAGCTGACAGTTATCACATGTATCAGGTAAAATGACTATATCAAACTATTTGGCACCACCAGTAGTTTGTTTTCGAGCTGGCCAATTACACTAATATAATACTGATGGTAAGAGACAAGATATATATCTTTTTATGAATAACTTGTTTTGATAATTGACATTTGAGGCCTGATTGCTCGCCGTGTCTCAGGGAGAATTCAATGAAGACCCCAACTCAGTGGACATCAACTCAGAGGAGTTTGCCAGCTTGCCTCCGGAAATGAAACACGAGATTCTTAAAGACATGAAGGAGTTTTCAAAAAGACGTCGGACCATGTACCACAAACCCCCAGAGGTACTGTCCACTCTCATTCACACACATACACACATACTCATTGACCCATCTTCTCCTCTTCAACATGGACTGTATTTCATTCTCCCATAGCATTCAGGAGACTTTTCCCAGTACCAGTTGGCTGGCCTGCTGCAGAGGAACCAGCTGAACATGCGCCTGGAGGGTGTGGAGAAAGAGATGAGCCAGCGTAGTGTCAGCAGTGCTCCACAGCTCTACCAAGAAGACGGAGACCAGCAGAGTCACAGCGTGGAGTCAAATCGACTGGTCTCAGAAGACCGTTCCCACTATATCCTTATTAAAGGTGAGGGCAGCTACGAATATGTTTACATTTTTTCAGTATTTTACAGGAAAATTTTCATGATCTGTTGTTTGTCCCAGCAACATACAACTGTTATTATTACACAGTGTTCCTTTCATGTAAAATAAAGAACACAAATTGTTGTGTGATAGGTTACTTATCTCAATCACATTTTAAATCTCTGCACGATTTGGTGCCATATTAAAATCTGTAGAAACCAATGGTTTTCTGGGAGGCAGGCGATGAACCTGTGTTTTAAAGAGTGGTTTGTGTAAAGTAGATGTGGAATGGTCTCTTAAAAGTGTTTATTTCCTTTGTTATCAACAAATATCTAAAACTACAAATTGTTTTTGTGTCTACAGTTTAAACAACATTCCACTTTTCCTATGTAGGCTCCAAAAAGAGCGAGTCTGCCCCAGAGAGCCAACCTTCCGCTGCACCCTGGTCTGGGAGCTCCCTGTCAGGCTGGAAAAGACGTGCAGCAGGCAGGCCTGAGCCCCTGTGGCGTCCTGTTTGTGAGGAAGAGGAGAAGGAGCAGAGTCCCCCTTCAGAAGCCTCCAAGCCCTCTGTCTCAAATCAGTCTCAGGGAGGCGCATCGCCGCCCTCCCCTCGCACACTCAAGGCAATCCAGGCTGCAATGAACGATAGCTCGGATGAGGGGAAGGTGGATGAGGATAAGAAGGATGGTGCTGTGTCCCCACGCACCCTGCTGGCAATCCAACAAGCCCTCACTGAGGAGGAAGACGGTGCTGCTGAACACAAGACTCTAATCAGCAGCTCACCCACCAAACTGGAGACGAATATTCATCATCCTGTTGCACAAATGGTCCTCAGCAGTTCAGAGGAAGAGACCGAACCTGGCGACGTGAAGTCTTTAATTAATGATAAATCTGATTTTAAGGGGAAGCCAACTGGTCAAAGTTTACACATGAAAGATAGTTTGTTCGTTAGTTCTGAAGATGAGGTGGAGGATGTGATCGGTCAGAGAAATAAAGCACTTCGCTTTGCAGCACTGCAACAGTCAGAAGCAGAGACAAAGAATGTACAGTTGACAGAGAATATAAGGACGGGAAGCAGAGGACAGACAGAGAAAGATGAAGAAGAGCTGGAGAGAAGAGAATCAGAGCATGGATTGATCACAAAGAACAGAGATCCGGTTCAACCACAGGGTGCCTCTGCTTCCACCTGGAACCCATTATCTATCAACATACCTGCTCAGATTTGTGGAAAAGCTTTCAGTGCAGAGACTGACATTAATCCCGATTATGTGAAGTCGAAGGGCGGTGAGGAGTCCGAGTCAGAAGGTACATTCACAGTTGGTTTAGGATCACACTTCTTAAACCGGTAGACATTAACAAAAGTACTTAATCCTGTGTGTTTTCCCAGAGAGCTTCATCGAGGTGTCAGAAGACGAGTTTACAGAGGAGGATGCAGACGATTCACCTGTAATGATTAGAGAGAAAGGATCTCCAGATGAGGTCCATAAAGATGGGACCAGGAAGGAAGAAAAACCAGAGGAAAGTTTGACAGAGGCTCCCAGTGAGCCAGCTGCTGCCTTGAAATTAGAGGAAGAACAGGACAAAAAGACACAGACTGAAGAGAGAGCGCTAAAGGAGGGAACAGAGACCGAATCCAGTTCACCTCCAGCAATCAATGAATGGGAACACTTTGATGTGGTAAGTATTATTAAGACACGCAAGATTTTGACTTCAATGCTAATAACTATTTTAAAGGGTCAATTCACCCAAAATAACACAAAATATAAATTCCTTCTAGTCGTATCTAGCCGTGCATATATCTTGTTGCATTGTTAAATGTAATTTTTTTTAATGCTTTGAGCACCACACATTAAATCCACCTCCATTGTATTGGGATGGAGGCAGAAATCTGAGAAACAGATTTCTCCAGACCTGAAAAATGAAACCATCTGCTTGACTAGATACCACTAATGTTTTTTCACCTTTAAAGATGGTAGTACTAAAGTATGGCAAAGAAAAACTGTCATGATAGCTATGTTTTACATCATGCAGAAAATATTGTCTGGACATTTGCATCCGTTTTTATAGCCTGGACAATACTAGATTTTTGAGGCAACAAGTGATATCTAGGTGTTTTAAATATATGATAATAATATATCTGTAAATTATTTTGCTTTTTACATAAACACATGACATAATTGTTTTTTGTATAATTGTGACCACAAGGGACATTTTACAGTTGGAAAAATAAACTTACTAGTGCACTCTGCCATTTCTGAACTGCAATTCCTTGTTATTTATTGGTCCACACATACAAATACATACATTAGATACATCTGCAATAAAATGAAATTAGTCTAGCTGTTCTTCTTACGTCACTTAGATGTCTTTCTAAGCCAAAATAGAGGCTACACAGATGAAGCTATTTTGACTTACCATTCACTTAACACTGCATGGGGCTGCAGCATGGTAAAGCAGAAACACAGATGTTTTATTGGAATGATGTGTTTGAGCTGGTCAGCTGTGCTTGAGGCTCAGCTGCTCAGCAGTTTGATGTGTTTGAGACAAGGGCTGATATAGTGGCTGTGTGTGTTTTGTGCTGCAGGATGAGCTGGAGGCTCTAGAGAGCTCTCTACAGGTGGAGCAGAGCAGCCTGAGGGAGCTGAAACAGCAGCAGGAGAGAATGGCGAACACAGTCACCGGGCAGATGTACCTGGAAAGCCAGGTGGACCAAAGACGCTTTAATATCACATAAGCACATAAACCACACCGGTATTCGACCCCCTTATGATATGATATGACAACCCAGAGAATGTGCAAGAGCGACTGTGGGATATATTTCTTTCTGGTGTCTCTGCCAAACATTCCCAGAGCCATGCAACTATCAAGTCACTCACATTTTTAAAACTCACAAGCTGTCAGCATTTTCTTCTCCATAAAATCACCACTTAATGTAAAACATCTTGGTGCCTGATCTTCATTAATCCCTTTGGCTGCTCTGATAGCGGTGCTAAGAGCAAAGGTATTTCTCAGATGACTTCCGAAATAATGCACAAAATCCCAGATGTGTGTTGAGATCAAAAGATTATAGTTCTAAGATCACCGTCCAAAACATATTTAAAAACCTGGCAAATAGTAGTTATCAAGATAACAGAAGAACAAAAAAACATGTTTATTGTCTTTTTTTTTTGGTAGTAGTTACTGTTTTCCTCTTTGATACCAGGAGCTGCTGCGACTGTTTGGCGTGCCGTTCATGGTGGCGCCGATGGAGGCTGAGGCTCAGTGTGCAGCACTCGACCGCGCTGACCACACACACGGCACCATCACAGACGACTCAGATGTGTGGTTGTTTGGAGGGCGACACGTCTACAAGAACTTTTTCAGCCAGAACAAATATGTTGAACACTACCAGTACAGTGACCTGCAGAACCAACTGGGTGTGTGTGTGTGTGTGTGTGTGTGTGTGTGTGTGTGTGTGTGTGTGTGTGTGTGTGTGTGTGTGTGTGTGTGTG
>JAPMOB010251248.1:0-20538 GCA_029875015.1 Lepomis gibbosus
TGTGTGTGTGTGTGTGTGTGTGTGTGTGTGTGTGTGTGTGTGTGTGTGTGTGTGTGTGTGTGTGTGTGTGTGTTTTGAAATGCAACTTCCTGTCACAGTATTTTTGCTGAGCACACAGATGAGGCTACAGTGACCACCAGGGGAGAGATTAGAGTCCAACAGTAGTACCTTTACTGCAAGCCACCCTTACATATGCCACGTTAACTCATTGCAAGTGCTCCCATTCAGATCTAGGCGCCCCCATTAACTATTAATCAGCCTGAGCATCCAACCTGGCTACATGCAGCACCCAGGTCTGGACGGCCCCCAGAAGGCCCTAAATCACAGACACTGGAGGCTCGCTATTCGTAACAATGAGTGCAGGTCAGCACTGCCAAGATAGTCATAACTGGGATGGATGTCCAGCCTCTCTGGGCTGCTGAGAGGATAACAGGTTTTTCTCCTTACGCTTTCTTTCCTTGTTTTTTGAATTTCATGAGAATGTTATTTACAAGACAGGGAAAGCCAGTGCGTATGATTTTTTTCATATTCATTTTAAATTTTGCAGTTGTAGAGAGTTGTTGAAGTGCAGTGGGAGACAATACCCGCATTGGTTTTTGATTATTTAAATGCTAAACTGCACTTGATGAAAGTTGAATGTTGAACTTGAATGATTAGTCAGAAAATGGGGACTAAAACAACATTTAAAAGTGCACATTAGGGCTGTTGCAGTGAAGTAATTTTCCCGTGGTGATTTGTTGTGGCTCAACCACGATAGTAAATGTATCTGTGGATCTCACCTCACTGTACAGCGACCCGCTAACAGCAGCTTTGTGGTCCGAGGAAGCTAGCTGCTGTGTGCTAATCAAAGTTACAAAACTTTGCCAAGCAAAAATCATTCCTATAGTTTGACCATGTTTTTTTTCACGCATAACCTTCAGGGCATCTCTATCAAGTCATTTTACATACCGCAGCAACACACACACATACTGGTGCGGAGCAGAATGGGCTTCCATTCAACAACAACTAACAACTGCGCTGAGGTAATGTTGTAACTAAAGTTCCACAGAATCCAACATACTACGCTCGTTAGATAGTGAGCTTCAAATGAGGCTTACCGGCCACAGTTTTTCTTGACTCTCCCTCAGTATTTCAAAATTAGTCCCAAGTTAGCGAACCTACAAAATAAACAGTAAAACAACATACAACAGGGCAACACTTAAAGCTTCCAAGTCTGAAGTCAGGTAATGTGCAGCCCATGGCGATCCATCCATGAACCGCTAGGAGCTCGTTACGCTTGGAATTTTTGAAGCACTGATTTATTAGTTTAACAGGCACTTAAACATAATGCAAGAAAATGTGAACTTGGTGGTTGTTCCACTGCTTGCCATCCTCTGCAGTTAGCTTGGCCAATAGTGCAGTATTTCAGTTTTGTGGTTATCGCGATAGCCCTAGTGCACATTTTAGTTTAGCCAAGGGTGTTACAATTTATCTTGTGTAGAAGATGGAGGACTGTACCAAAGTCCATGCAGTCCATCCAATAGTTGCTGAGAGATTTCACTGGAAACTAAAATTCTCATTGTCTGGGAAACATAAATGTCAGTACAAAAATGCCATCCTCTAGTATGAAGTGGACACATTGACCATCTTGTGGCACTGTCACCATAATCATTTGGAATTATCCTCTGGTGGCTATGAATGTCTGTACCAAATGTTACGGCAATCTATACAGAGAGATTTCACTCATTATATTTTTGTGCATGTGATAGGTTTGCAACGTGAAACCATAGCCCACCCTCCCACAGAAAACTCTGCTCTGAAATGCCTGAAAACAACTAGGTTGTACTCCAGCCTTTTCTTCCGTTACCATGTTGCGTCACGTCATAACTGCTAGTCAGGCACGGCTTCAAAAACACCGGGGGGGGGAAACACTGAGCTGCGGCACACATAGTGACAAGATAAAAATTTGTTACATTTAAAGAGCAAATTGATTAGTTTATCTACATTGAATAGTTTTGTGTTGTGTACATTTCGCTACAGCAGAAGTTTACCAATGTCAGGAAAATTGGAAAAACAGTACAAAGGGAGAATAAAGGCTGTGCGACTGTCAGGAGACTCAATTTCATTGTCCAGCAGCATCTTTTACCATCTAGCCTTGTTCAATACCCATTTGTTAAAAAAGGCCTGTATCTAAAAAGTGTTTGTTGAAGTGCTGCCCCTTCCTTTTTATTATTTCCTCTTTTTGTAGAGGGTTGGTATTTATTACCCACTGTGTAGGGAAAATAGTTTGACATTGACACAGAGCAGGAGGAGGAACACTATTGAGTTACACACGAATGCTCACAGTAATTACATAGATGTATCTGGGAGGGATTGGGATTCCATGCTAGGTGTGATCCAGAGACACTGGTTAAAGGATCTGAAACCAGATTAAAGCCCTGGGAGGTCAGTGTTGGGCAGATACTGGGAGAAGGACAGTAGGTAGCTGTGGATTTTAATATAAATGTAAAACAGTCTGGGAGCCACAAACGACACTGCCACCTACATGATGCACAAGTACCTCCACGTGCTTACTTCACTGTCTCAACAGACCCTTGGATTTGATTGAAGGGATGCTTGATGTAACTGACAGACACATGCTAAAAATGAACACACCACTTGGATAGCATTTGTTTTTTCTGATTATGTTTTGCAAATGACACAAGCCTGTTTCTAAACCCAGTCCTCTTTCTTATAGTAACTTGGTATCATCAGGCTTTGTAAGGATTACTCCAAGGACTGCAATGATGACGTTTTTACTAGAGTTGTTTAGATACACAAGGGTATAGGGATGGTAAATCATGAATAATAGTTTTACAGTCCGTTTATTTATATTTATTTATCCTATAGTCAACCCATCACTTTTTGACAGACTAGGGCTGAAGGATTAATAATTTAAAATCAAACTTTTGTGTGCCTTAACTACAGATATCAGCTCTCTGTGAGCCTGGTCCGTTCCGCTCTGTGTAGGCTACATATCTCACATGGAGCATTTCAGAATAAGAGCATTTTGCCTGCCTGATTTTGCTGACTTGTTCTGATTTTGTTAATTTGTTCAGCTGTCCTTGATTTTCGTGCTTCTACCATGGTTAAGTAGGCTACGTAGTTAGATTGTTTGTTTTTTTTTTGTCCATTTTAAATGTATGTGTTTGAAAATGGACCGGATTCTCTGTCGTTCTGTGTCTGACTTCTTGCCCGGTTCATCTGCTCTGTCCTGCTTGACCCGGCTTCTGTCAAAAACAATTTGTAGACATTCTTGTTCCCTATAGGATGAATCATAGTAACTTTAATGGTCCTCTCAGTTTTTTACTTAACCAGCCAAATATTTTAACATCTAGTAGATCAATTGGCATAAAATTAGGTTCCGCCTCCACACTGACCCCAAAACACATTTAGCTTGAACCTACATGTGAAGGTACAGAATAACTAACAAAATGTGGTAGAATAACTTTAGTGATTCCTTGACTTTCACCTAGTGCTATTATTTGGTCAGAGTTCAAGACATTCAATTCTAAATTTGCTTAGTAAACTTTCCCTGCAACATCAGCAAGTAGAATTGTCACTGTGAGCATGTTAGCATGCTGACATTAGAATTTAGCTCAAAGCACCGCTTTGACCCTGTACAACCTCACACTGCATGGCTGCAGACTCTTAGTCTTGTTCTTCAGATATGTACAACTCAGCTCCCATTTATTGATTAGAAACTGTTATTACGTTTTTCTTACGTTACATATCCTGAAAATATCCCTATTCTCTATTAACAGACATTGGGGGTTTTAGTGTGCTGTCGTCTTCATTTCTAAGTGGTCATTTCTGTGATACTTCTTTCTGGAGTTGACCTGGCAACCAGTGTAGCCGCCACTGGGAGTGCTTTTCCTTGGATATTCTGTATAAGGTTTAACTTTGAGTTGCAGACATCACAATGTGCTTCACAAAAAACAACAATCGACCTTTTTCACAGCAGCCCAAACGAACCGCACTAACCCAGCAAACATACCAGGGTTTGTTCGATCGACCCAAAAAGGTTTGGTATGAAAGCGTTCTTACTCACGGCTTCCTCCAACATTATTGCTCTGTCCCATTTTGGGAAGAGACCAACCTACACCTTAGAGGTGCTTTTCACCGCTTCAGGCGTGCCCTTAGCTTGCCATCTGTCTTTTGATCCATTGCTAGTAATCTGATCATTTTCAGTATCACCTTTCACAAGGTTGCTACCTCCAGTCCCATTTATCTATCACGATTTAACAACACTGGCTCGCTCCACAGTCAGTATAATCTCAAAGCAATCTGCAGTTTTTCTTCCCTCGTCGTTGATCTCTAAGCAGATACACCGCACACAGCATCACTGAAGGCCTTGAGACAAACGCTTTTGTAATGTTTTCACAGGAGTGGTTATGGAATTGGAATACAAAGTTGGTTTTAGTTGTGTTGTTGTTGGCAATAGTAGAACACAGCATTCTCATTCAACACTGAATCAGAGATGTTTGGTTGAGATATTATTGGATTGTGGTTTTGCCCAAGTTCTGAGATGTTCAATGCACACTTATAAATATTAACAGATGATCTGTTTTAGAAAAAGAAAACTTCATTTTCTTCCTCTATCTTTTAAGCATCTAACACTCTAACACTGGATCATTCTTGTCACGTTGCAGTTCTGGATATGGCACGCCATGTACCCCTATATCGGGCACTGCTGGAGCTACTGAGGGCCATTT
Source organism: Lepomis gibbosus (assembly GCA_029875015.1). NCBI lineage: Eukaryota > Metazoa > Chordata > Actinopteri > Centrarchiformes > Centrarchidae > Lepomis > Lepomis gibbosus. The sequence goes on from JAPMOB010251248.1 coordinate 4,734, forward strand.
CCACCTGCACGGCCCTGGTTCCTCTGCTGCTGCCTCTCTCCGGAGACCCGGGGCAGGACGAGGAGGAAGAGGATGAAGAACATTCTGAGGGACAGACCTCTGTTGGGATGCTGCTGGCCAAGATGAAGACCTGCGTGGACACATACACCAATCGCCTTAGGTGAGACTTAGAAAATCAATATAACTTAATTTTAAATATAGAACCCAAATGTTACACTGGGCAATAAAACAATAATGTAAAGTTGTTCTACCTCAGATTTGTGTTTGTAAAACCACATTTAACTATCTTCAACTTTCACTCAGGAGCAAGCATCAGCCTTTTATGAAATAATGATTTAACATTTGTCCTGATAATTATTGTTATCGAATGATATGAATTTTTTATTCTGATAACATTTTTGAGCATATCGCCCAGCCCTGACAGTTCTTAAAGGTGTATAGTCAAACATATAATACATATAATTATCTTTTGAGCTAAAACTGACTTCATACATTAGGAGTAATGTCTAATTTAATACTTTGATCCAGCCATGAACTCACAGACCTCATTCACTCTCCTCTTCTCTGCAATACTGCTGAACTGGGAGTTTCTACATCTATACCCTGTTCAAACATGGCATTAAAATGCACCCTGGGTGATGTGAATGTACCCCAAGAGGCATTGAGGACGCATTGAGATTCAGTCACTAAGCTGCTTTTGGAGGGGGCCAGGGACACATGTCCAGAAGTGTGTTTTATTATTATTATGGCAGGAAAATGCTTTCACCAGAAAAATCCATAGTGACTGAGTTCATCCCCCTCACTGACCGATCCTGGTAGCTCCGTGACAACACATACACACTGTACACATACATGTCAAAGTCAGGGTTCCCACGCGTCTTTAAAAAGTCTTCAAAGGTCTTAAAATTAAATTATTTAAATTGAGCTCACATGTTTAGCCCTTTTAAAGTTCCAGAGTGTAATAGTTAGGAGAATCTATTTACAGAAATGTAATATAATATACATAATGTTTTCAGTGGTGTATAAAGACCTTCCACAATGATCTGTTATTATATATATATTATTATTGTTTTTATTACCTTGGAATGAGATTTCTATCTACATGCACCGTGGGTCCCCTTACATGGAAGTCACCATGTTTCTACTAGGGGTGTGGAAAATAATTAAAGTTTAGATGCATCGCAATTCACCTACGGAGACATGTGGTTCGGCACAGACAGCTATTGATTGAATGACTGCCACATAAGATCACAGAAGATGTTCCATCCTCAGTGTATGGTATTTACTGAAGCCAAAGTGTGCACACACAACACAATTGTTCCGGTTTTTGGCCCCCAGCTGAAATATCTGCAACATGCAACTTAAAACTGACTTAAAATTTGTAATTTTGCTTTACTTATACTTATTGGTAGTTTGGCAGCCCTATCTCATTATGAGACTTGATGTAAAACTTACATTTCAAGTTAGAAGTGTTTGACAGAAGGACAGCTCTGCGTTTCCTTGAACTCAGTGGTGTCTTACACTACTTAATGCCCTTTATCAGCCCTGGTCCTGTTGCAGACTAGCTCCAGGCATCACTAGTTAATGTAATGAGTTGGTATAGGATATGTTAACGCATTACCAGTCTCTGGAACACAAGGGGAGTCTCTTGATGTGTTGTGATGATATTAGGCTTGGTCAGAGCATGAAATGCCTGCAGATATCACATCCCAGGTTTATAACTCGCACACACACACAGGAACACTGAGGCTTAGAAACATGCTGACGCTTTAATGGAAGAATTGCCTGAGGGCAAATGGGCAATCAGGGAGACTGATCATGTGGGATTGTTTCAGCCAGTCTGGAATCTTGTATGTGTCTCGAATGTGTAATATAATCCCCAAAGAGTGCCACAGTGTGCTTTGGAAACTTAAAGGGAAAACGGTTTACCTTTTTAAATAATTCAAGTTCAGTTCAAGTAAAATCCAAGTTACCAAACAGCACACAGTATTATATTATGGCTGAATATATTTGTGTGTTCCAGGTCAAAGAAAGATAAGAGCAAAGGTGTTGTGAAGACAGATCCCTCTGATCCAGAGCCTGAGGGTTTGACTCTGCTGGTTCCTGACATCCAGAGGACAGCTGAGATAGTCTACGCTGCTACTACCAGCCTACGGCAGGCCAACCAGGGTCTGTATACAAGACACACACACAGCTTTATTGCCAAACAATGTTGATTTGCATCACAGCCTGAAGACCATAAGTTAACAGTGATACATATTTACATCAGTATATTTGAACCCAACATAAAATCCAGTTTCATGTACAGTTTCTTTTGAGTTTGGGTTTTTTAAAATCAGAAATGTGAAGCTTTAACTTTCTTTCTATCCCCAGTCTTTCCCTAACTTAAAGCATTAGTTGGCTGGCATCAAGTATTTTCATTTCACTTTTCTCAACTAGATCTGAATGATTTGAGCAGGTCCTAGCTCTCCTGTCTCTCTCTCTCTATTTTTCTCTCACACCCTCATCTGTTGTCTGTGTCCTGCCATCCTGGTACAAGGACGAGAAAATGGGTCTCCAAGTTTAGCTGACCAAAAAGTCTGAATTCCCTCAGCTGTGATTGAGTGCAGCCCGTCAATTTAATCTTAATGAAGGACGCTATTGGCCTGTTTTTTAAAGCTGAACTTGACCAAACAGTCTCAAGCTACAGGTCAATTTCAACCTCTAAAATAGTTAGTATGTGGAATGGACTTTCCACTCCTGATGTCTTGTCATGTTTAACGTGCAAATGTCTTTGCTTGTTTTGTACAGATTAAGAGAGATTAAGAAAGAGAGGAAATTCTTCTAGCCATTAGTCAACTTTAGAAATAAGCGACATCAATAAAATGTCAAACACATGATGGAACATTAAACCTACCCCATTACCTTGTTGCTACACAGTACACAATATAAATTATCCCCCACTTAGGGTAATGAATGTTGTGGAACATGTTGGGGAAGTGTGTGTGTTGGATAGGAGGTACAGATAAACACCAATGTCACGTAACTTCAAGGAAAGTAAGCCATCTGATACAGGCCTCAGGAATCACACACAGTTGTGAGGTATGGAGGGGCGGCTGTGAGATTTCAAAAGGAGGGTTTTGACAGGTGTATAATGATTTACTTTATTTACCGAAAATTCTGTGATAGCATGTAATTATAAGCGTGGTCCGTCATGTGATGCACAGCCATAGACTTATGTTGTGAAAGAAGCGGCTGTAAAAAGTTGGATACATTTTAATAAAATGAGGGGCTGCATAAAGGGCCAGTAGAAGATAAAAAAGGATTTCTATTTTATTTTAATTATCAATCCTTCAGGCTTATCCAGTGTAGTCCCAGAATAAGGTGTAAACAGGGCCTAAGTTCCATGAATATATTTATATACACCTCTTTACCTGCAGTGGAGAAATCTACTGATTTTAAAAATCATGTTAGCTGATATACGATTAATAGCGCCATCTAGAGGTCGATTGACACCAAATTTTACACAACCCCTCAGGAGGGTGTCCAGATACAATCACGCGATTTGCTGTAGATCAGCCATTCCAAACCGAAGATATGACATCACTGGTTTTAAAAAAAATTTTCCGCAAATATTTGTTAGCTTATAATTGTGACATTTTGTTAATTTAAATAGGTATGTCAGTTTTCTAGATTTTGCAGGGGGAAATTATAGGCAGAAATGGGCGTGGCCAAACCACGAGATTCAGCCCGATCCCCTGAACATGTTGACCTTGCTTATAGCGGCCCCTAGTGGTGGAAGCATGCCAATTTTTGCGCCTGAGGTCATTGACGAGACCTGGACTTATCCTATGAGCTTCATGTCTGTAGCAGTTACCGTTTAGGCCACAGTATGTGTTTTCTTTACGGAAGGAAAATTATAATAAAAACAAATACGATTACAACAGGGTTCCCAGCTCTGCTGGTACTGGGAACAACGATGACTTGCATTCACAGGTTCTCAGCCCCTAATAAACCCCCTAATAAATCTAGCAACATAAGCTTCACAGTTTGATTATCCAGGTGGAACAAATATACCATCTTCATGATATTAGTTAGATTGTGCTATATCAATCATGCAATCTTGATGACCATTTCCTCTACTGTAAGTTCCATCCTACTGTATTTGGCTTTGTGTAGAGAGTAGAGTAAGTAGATAGCACCAGCCTCTGTCATATAGTACAGGTTGTTAGTCAGTTCAAATTACGCTGGTAGCAGTGGTTAGAGTTCTCAACGGGCCTGAAAATTACATCCCGACCCGGCCCGGCCCGTGGCTTTTAAAGCCCGACCCGATGTAAGCGGACACGCCAACATGAATTATCTGCCCGAACCCGGCCCGCGGCCCGACACCGCCGTCTTATTTTCGTTTTTTCTCATACACGTAGGCTATTATCATGAGGAGACGGGAATCTAAATCAACCTTTAATGTTCACGCCTTTTAACAATACAAACAACTGAAACAATAAACTTTAAATATATAAATAGGCTGTATAAACATTCTTTACGGTGAACAGCAGAAATGATTAATGTTAATTAATGTTTTTTTGTTTTTTTACTGAGTGGAAAAAATTAAGCCCGAGGTCCGACCCGACCCGAGTCATTTTGCATATATTTCGACCCGAACCCGGCCCGAACCCACGGGTCCCTTCGGGTTTGTCGGGCCGACCCGACCCGTTGAGAACACTAGCAGTGGTAACCACTTGCTCTCTGAAAGTACCTTTCATTTTTATAGCTCTGGCCACCATTAGGTTATAACATAGTCACATAGTGACTTGCTGATGTCTGGGAGTACACTGACAGTTCACAGCTACAACAAAATGGAAGAACCTCGAGCAGTCAGACAGGTTGTAAAAACAGGTCAACCTGATTATCTAAACCACTTTATCTGGAGGTAATACCTAAAGTGAACACACCCAGATAAGAAAGAAGTGTGCTGCACAACTACTGTATAATTAATGCAGGAACTGTAAACTACGATGGATGCTTACATGCAGTTTGTCTTTGTTTTTTGTTTCAAATAAATCTGTCTGTCTGGGAGCCTGTGTACCACCTGTCTGATAAAACTCATGGCCAGAACTACAGTAGTTATCCATTTTTTAAAAACATGTTTTATTTTATTTAGACATCCACCTGAAGAAAACACTTTTATAAAAGCAATTTTACATCAGGTCTAGTTAAGATAGTTGTGTCGTATTTGTTTCCACCAGCCTTTCTGCAGTGCTTCTTCACTGCATGCCTGTTTCTGTAGTGATTAGTGCAGAGGTGACTTTTCCCTTTTACAGAAGAGAAGATGTTCTGAAGCTGATGCTTCTCTTTCAGTTCCTCTCTGAATGCCTCCGCTCTACTCTTTTTTTATTTTATTTTATTTTTTTTTATTCTCATCTTCATGATTTTTGCTCCTATCCAACCCCCCCCCCCCTACCTCCTTACCAGAGAGGAAGCTGGTAGAGTCCTCAAGGAAGGCATCAAGTCGTCCCAAGCCTCTGTCCATTCTACGCTCTCTGGAGGAAAAATACGTAGCTGCCATGAAGAAGCTGCAGTTTGGTGAGTTTACCGGTTTGCTTTGGGATTTGTGCATGTACACATTTACACATGGGTGCTGCTAATGCTTTGCATCAGTTGGCCTGTTGGTTTTACTTTGTGCACACAGCATGTCAGCAAAACAACACCATAATTCAATCTCTGACAGACTTGCTCCCTTTCCCAACCACACACCGTCTCCTGTCCCCGTCTCCTGTCTGATATGATCCATAATGCCCTGATGTCAGAACTCTGAAAGGGAAGCAGACTTCCTGTCCTGCTCATCCCTATTGTCTTGTCTATCACTCTGCATTCAGCCATGTCATGATTAATTACACTGGTCTTGCTGTGTTGTAATTGGTTTTGTAAGCAGCTTGATGTCTTGTCATAATTGTAAGTGACTTGACTGTAAACACTGTTGTTACAGACAGAGTAGAAATAGAAAACTCAAGGCAGAGTGAGGGCTAGACTATGACAACACTTTTAATTGTATCAGTGCATTCACAGCACTGGGGATGTGTGTTTTTGTGAAGGTGATAAAGACGTCATTGGACATGTTGGAGGCAGAATGTTTAGTTAGATGGAACTGATGAGTTGGTTCCTCTCTTTTCTGCTCAAGTTGTATTCACACTACACCAGTAATAGTAAAAGATTTTGCTTTCAGACTTAAAATTACATAAAATTCCACTTGTATTTTTTACCAACATCACTACAAGCCAGTTGGTATAGGGACAAGCACAAAAAAGTTAGTTTAAAAATAGAGCTGTGACTGACAATGTTTGAGCAAGAGCTAACAGAACTGACTGGCTAGCATGCTGGTGTAAGCTAATCATCCTGAAATGCCAGTAAAGACAAACATTAGTGTATTTTTTTAAAAAGGCTCCAACTGTAACAAAAACATTTTTAGGTTAAAGAAAGCTGAATGGGCCTTTTTAGCTCAAAAAGAGCTGGAAGGCTTTTTTAGTGTTAAATGTTTTCACCAAGCTGACTGGATGACTAGCTAGTGCCAGAATGCTACATGTTCTTCCATCATTATTACTGAAGGAGGAACATGTAAAACATCTAAAAGAAAATTTAACTGTAAATGTTTAGAATGTGTATAATGGCTCAATCTGTGCTGGAAAAAAAATACAAAAATATTACCATAATTAGTTTTTATAATTAATGATATTATCTAAGGCAACTAATATTATGAAGAATGCTTATTTAATCTAACTGGATAATCAAAGTGAGAATGGGTACTTTTCTATACAGGACAGTCTCACTCTCACTCTGGTCTCTTCTCTTTCCAGACACCTTTGAAATGGTCTCAGAGGACGAGGATGGAAAAGTGATGTTCAAAGTCAACTACCACTACATGTCTCAGGTGAAGAATGCTAGTGATACAAACAGTGCAGCCCGATCCCGCCGTCTTGCCCAGGAGGCCGTCACCCTGTCCACCTCTTTGCCCTTGTCATCCTCCTCCAGTGTGTTTGTCCGCTGTGATGAGGAGAGGCTGGACATCATGAAGGTAAAGAACTACTTCAACTTATTATCAGCTATGTTAGGGCGGGCACCAAAGTACGGATGTTGTGTTGGAAAAATCACACAACTGGCATTCCTAATTAGTTTTGATCGTCGACATTTTGTAGTAAAATGTGTCGATGTTATGATCATGAAAGTGACATAGTAGTGTTTGGTATGTACTGGGTTGTACCCTGTGTTTAACAGAAACTCTAGAACTGAGTAATGCTGATGGAACACTTGTGTTTTCCATAAGGATGTTGTACTTTGTTTCTGCGTCTGCTGTTTTTACCATACAACTTGTCATCGACAGCGCTTACTCATTCCCACAGTGACATTTAATAAATGGCTCTCTTCCCACAAGTTTATTAATGGCAAAGCCTCTTTTGCTAAATGTCAAAGTCCTCATCTGTTTAGCTTGGTTTCGGCAAAGCAACTCTCTAAAGAAAGGCAGCAGCATACCAGCAGCAAAGTCAGAAGCAAAAATAGAAACCCATGAACACATCACTGCATACAGTCATCACCGTAGTAACAGCATATACATGACAAAACCTGTAGGCAGCTGAGGTAATATTGTTTTCATGTATTTTGAAGTTTTAACAAGGAACTTGAAGCACAAAAGACCACAAAGCAGAACAACCATAATATATTTTAGACTAGCTGTGGTATAAAAGAAAAGATCTTTGCCCACAGCCAACAGTCCTGTCACAGCAGTGCACTGTTTTGTTATGCAAACACGTTCTTACAAACATACCAAAATTAACTTTTTCCCCAAGAATAACATGGCCTAAGGAGCATCAGCAAAAAAGGGACAGTGGCTGGTGAAGTGGAAATCTCATTATCTGTTTGGGGTCAGTACATCCTTGTACTTCACCTCTGCATGTCAGGCCTCCACTCACATATGCCCCTTAAAATAGATATGTGCAAACCGGAAAGATTATTGGCCCCGGTCGCTCTGTGGGCCGCTTGAGCGCAACCCATTATACAAACAATGAGGGAGAGAGATGTGTCGTAGGTCCACTTTGATTATGCTCCAGCCCACATCCTCCTCCTCTAGATCCTCAATACCAGTTCTGTTAGTCACAGTTCTACAGCTCAATCTGTAAGAGAGAAGACAATAGGGATAAGATGAGCACGGTTTATGTGCTGCTGCAATCAGTGCCTTTTGTTGAAACATGTTCAACTTTTCAAAAACCGATGCGCTCGTCAGTGTCACTTTTTGTGAACCGACCAATGGAACCCTCCAGCCAGTTTTAACTGCCATTTTTGGCAAAAGTTCTTTCTCAAACAGAGAATGGGGGTGTGGTTAATAGTGGGACGTAACATCACCATGACCAACCGAAAACTGACCAGCTGGAGTGTTCACTAACGATATGCTGTGTTAACATCACTACACTGTAAAGTTTAGTCCACTTTACTGTCTGGCAGGAGCAGCTGTTACTTACCCATGATAGAAATGAATGTGCGCGTATCAGCAGTTATCAATCACACAGTCGATGGTCCTGTCACGCGCTGCACACGATAACTCCCACTAAGTTTTATAGTGCGTTTACTTTACCGCAGAGGTGTGGGGGGTGTCTCCGCCGATGCATTGGTAAAACAGCCGTCAGTAAAAATGCATGTTGCAGACTGCACCTGTGTGGCAGGTGAAAGTGCGTTTTCTGTCATCAACCCCGCACGCACAGATGCCATAATGAACATACCTACTGTAAGTTCTAAGTACATTACATGATATTTGGTTAGTTAGCTCACACCGATGTTCATCGGTTTGATGCTCTGACTTAACGAGGCGTGACAGTTTTTTAACGAGGCGTGACAGGGCGCCTGCGCAAGCTTGGAGAATGACGTATGACTTATGGAATTATTATAGTCATGTGTCACCACCCCGTTTTAAAAACTAAGCAACTTTTGCAACTTTGAGCACAAAATTGAGCTATTTGTCAAAAAATATTTGGCGAACTATGTGGGTAATCAACATTGTAAGGAAGTGACTCGGAAAAACATGAAATATCATAGAAATGTCAAAATATACTGGAGGGGGCCTTTAAATAAAGTCTGCATCCTTACATTAGTACCAAAACCAGCCCATTGTATTTATTCAGTCCTGTCACAGTGGCACAGTTGGTTCCACACCTGAGTTAACCCTACTAGTGGGATTTTCCTAACCCTAAATGTAGTTGCAAAGTCATCTCATTACAAACCCTGTGTAATTAGTTAAAAAAAACAGGTGTCCTCACAGACACCCCTGCATAGTTTTGCCCACCTTCAAACAGAGCAGTGGTCAATCAGCCAAAATACCTGAACACACATGATCTTGCTGAGTGTGGAATCCATAATTTTCCTGTCCTCTGCACATATCTTCAAAAGCCAGACATTTCTTCACGCTAGCTGAAGTGAGATTGGGAAAGAAGAATACTGCAGCAAGACCGTCTCTCTTGAGAGCCTCAGCCCCAGCTTTAGCTTCTCCCACACCCGCTAGCCTTTACATGTTCTCACCAGAATCTTCTTCTCCTGAGTCCTTTTTTGTCTCTTTTCTTTACTAGGTTTTGTTTAAAACATTATATATTTCCACAGATATGTAGAAATGAAAATGTTATGTCTTTGGGGTGAGGTAAAAGGTGAAGTTGAGGTGGAGCTCCCCAAAAACACATCTTCTCCATACCAAAACAAATGGGAAGCTGTCCCATTTCATAGTTTTTTTAAGTGCTTGTGTTTCTTTGATTAATGAGCTGATCTCATTTAGTGAGGAAATAAATAGTTTTTGCTACAAATGCCATGTGTACTGCAGATAGAGCTGGTCTCTTTCTCTCTGCTAATTTCACCCTTTGGCCTTGTAGTTAATTACATTGTTGTGGCTGTGGAAAAGCCTGAAAGAGTGTCGGCCCGATTTTGCCGTTTGCCCTTTGTTTAATCCATATTTACTATACTATCTATGTATCCACCTTTCTTTAATTAACCCTCGTTCAGTGTGTGATGAATCACTACCCTTTCTCAGGCTGTTTGTATAAGCTTATTGCCTCTGTTTGTTTACAGGTTCTCATCACAGGCCCAGCTGACACCCCATACGCCAACGGTTGCTTTGAGTTCGATGTGTATTTTCCCCAGGACTATCCCAACTCACCTCCACTAGTCAATCTGGAGACCACCGGCGGACACAGTGTGCGCTTTAACCCTAACCTCTACAATGATGGCAAAGTAAGTTGAAAAGTAGCTTTTTTTAAGCCATTGATAAAAGAAAAATCACACCTTTCGTCTGCTAACTCAGCCCAGGGCAGAGTGCCCCGGCGTCAGAGGCAGCTGTGACAATGTCTAACAGCAGGATGAGAGGCTAGTGCACCACTGCTCCCCTTCAAAAGTTATTCCCCACTATTTGTCATGATGCCTCTTTGTCATTCGTTGATACATGTGCATCGGACATAATGATCCCAAAGCTCTGTTTGTACAAAGCTGTAGTGGCAAAGGAGGGATGGGATGTGCTTTTATTGCTGCTGGTTTTTTCGCAAAACCTCTGAAGCAGAGCTGATATTAAGCTTGACTGAGTGAGAGGATGTTCGAGGAGGGGGGGCTGCACAGCGTGTGCACAAGCAGTGATTGACACTGTGTTAGAGACTGCTCCTCACTCTAATTGGTTGTTTTGTTCAGGAAACTGTGGATTCTTGCAAATGGCATTCGGAGTAGGAGGAGGAGCCAGCAGAACCAGATATTTTCAGATTATCTGTTTCATTGACATGAGATGTCATTAAAAATGTTATTTTTATAAAAGTTACCTACTGAACCCCGAAACCTTGTTTAATGTAATATACTCTGCACTAGACCACTTTACGGTGCTCCAGTGTTTCCCATACGCTCATGGGATGGGTTCACGCCAACGCTGACGGCCACAGATTGAATTTTTATTTTTTTTACTAGGCCTATTTAAAATCGTATTTGATTGCAGAGCGCCATAGCGCATTCGTGCAGCACATCGTCTTGCTCGTCCCTCTCTCTTTCTCACTCACCCATCCCTCTCTTTCTCTCTCTCACTCTCTCACTCTCTCTCCCTCATGAACCTCGCTGTACAAATCTGTCCAACACAACGCTGTCGATGTCGGAAAACCAGCTTAAAGAAGCAATTAGCCTGCTAATAAGGAGAGCTAAGTTAATGTTGGAAAACACCTGGGTTTTCGAGGCTAGTACGCTCTTCATAGCTGGTAGTCAATTTTGACTGCACACGCGCACTTCCAATCTGGTTTCAGAGTGTACCATAGCACAGAGACTGCACTTCTTAAAGTACTGAACGATTTGTTGTTGTTCAGTGACTCTGGAAATCTGGCTCTTACTTGACCTCAGTGCTGCCTTTGATACTGTCGATCATGAAATCCTCCAGGATTGCCTCCAGCGAGAGGTTGGTATCCAGGGAATAGCATTACAGTCGTTTAACACCTATCTGAGGGACAAGTCCTGTTCTGTCAACACTGGAAATGTTTAATCCTCATCTGCAGCAGTCAAATACGGAGTACCCCAGGGTTCAGTCCTGGGACCAATTCTATTCTTTTGTATCTTTTAGGCTCCATTCTCTGTAGACACAACATATCCTATTACTGTAATTCTGACGATACGCAGCTGTATCTACCGATAAAACCAAGTTACGAATTCACTTCTCATTTTCATTAGATCATTCCTAACCACTGAGACCTTTAAGTCTCGTCTTAAAACGCTTTTTTTTATTCCTTGGCGTTCGAATCAGTCTAGGGATATCAGTCATTAACTTACCTGGTTGCTTCATATTTCTTTTTATTGTTGCATGCTTCATCACTGTGATATATTTTACTGTCATTGGACGCTTCCTTTTATCCCGTTGTTCTTTTCTTTCTTGTTTTAATTGTATAACTCTGTACAGCACTTTGTTAAACAGTGGTTGTTTTTAAATCTGCTTTATAAATAAATTGACTTGACTTGACTCTATTCCAATTGATTTAGGAAAGCTCATTATATAGGCCACACCTGAAGATAAGATATCACAAGGTGTTTTGCCCTGGATGTTGTAGTCTAGTCTAGCTGGATGTCCTAAGTCTAGCAGTAATGCAGGGGCTGTGTTAGGTTCAGTCTCGTTTTGCTGAGATTGATTTCTTAATCGCTGTTTTTGTTTTTCTGTTAATCAGGTATGTTTAAGTATCCTCAACACATGGCATGGGAGACCAGAGGAGAAATGGAACCCACAGACCTCAAGCTTTTTACAGGTGAGGTATAGATCCATTATGACAGAGTCACCTGTCTGCAGGGATCAGCAGGGCTGTTGTGAGTCTTTGTGTCACAGACAATAGTTTATCACTGTCATTACACCGCCCGGGGCTCTGTATTAATGGGCTTAGTGTTTCGACAGATGACATGAAGGATCCGTCTTAAAGTCATCAAAAGTTATTACTTTGCTTTGGTGACAGTGTGTGGGTGTTAATCAAACCAAACACAAACTGGTATCATTTGAACCTCCAGGTTATTCCTGTGTGTACACATCCTCATCTTGAAGTCAGAATCAGTTGGCTTCAATTGCACTTTGACTCTAATGCCACTGTTTTTTTTATCCTTTATGTAGGGACTGTTATGTTATGTTATTATGTACTTATTATTCTGAAAATCATCAGTTTGTATTCTCGTCCCTGATAACATTTCTGAATCTTACTTTGTTTCTTTTAATTAATTTTCTGTGAAATGTGCATTTTTATGACACTGAAGTCTGACACTGAACGTGACTTTTCAGTAACACTCGATCACACGTATGCCCCAAATCTTCTGAAAAGGTTGTTTACCATTTGGCAAGTGCTGTCTGCTATTTAGTTTAGAATATTTTTTGTTTGTTTGTTTTACACCAGAATCATATATTTCCAGTCACTGCCTTTCTGCTGGGAATGAGCTGAGATGTTGTAGAGCTACAATTGTTTTGGGGTTTTTTTCCAAGTTTTATTTATCTGTATGGGAACATGTTTGCTTATCAAGATTTTTGTGTGTCTTGGTTTTCTTGGACTTCTATGTATCTTAAATGGTGCACAGGCTTATGGATAAACGCAAACGTTCTTGAACATCATGTAGGCACACGCGTGCCATTATTTGGTTTTGTCTGTACACACCTGATTTAATTTTCCATATACATTGATCCAACAACAAGTAAGCCTGAGCCCTTAGAAAGTGATCCCCCTTCCTTTTTTTATAATTCCCTCATTTGCAGGGTTGAAGAGTGCATAGAGATGTCTTCATTGATTATCATTCCAGTTAGTGTGCTGCAAATCAATAATGGAAAATAAGGGGGCTGGTGAATAGAAGACAGGGGGAGTAGGCTGGGATCAAGCAGTCTTCAGCCAGGGTGGATATAGGCTCTGAAATCCCAGCAACCCAGTTTAAGACAGACAGATCGCATCAGTTGAAGGTCATTGGTATCCACTGGATGGAGCATTTTCAAGTGCACATCATCCAGCTCCAGTATGGCTGGGGCCAGCAGGCATGCCTCCAAGCCCAAGATCGTCATTGTTGGTAATGTAGTGGCTTGGAATGGACAGAATGATGCAGGAGGACGTCCTTAGTCTCCTTGAGACGGGCCAAGGCATTAATCGAGCTGTTAATAAAGATATATTGAAGGATATATTTTTATGGGGCCAAAATATTTCTTGCTTTTGTCAGATTCTTTTCTAAGTGGCTCCCGCTGCCAAGATCATTTAGGAGGCTTTTGGTGTTGAGGACACTGAGGGGATGTCGGGGTAATTTACCCATGGATCATGATTATACCTTAATAGTTGGGCACATTAATTGTATTAGAATGTGGTTTTTATCCCTGCTCTTGTGGAAAACAGACCAATTTATCTTTTGTATAATTTAAGTGCTTAGAGTTCACAATAAAATGTTGTGTCTGAACCACAGTGGGAATCCTGAATATTTTCATGATATAATTCCATTTCTCCCTGCCTCTTTTTTTAACTTGTCATCTGCTGTAGGTGCTAGTGTCAGTGCAGTCCCTCATCCTGGTGGCTGAGCCCTACTTCAATGAGCCAGGGTATGAACGCTCTCGCGGGACCCCCAGTGGCACGCAGAGCTCTCGGGAATACGATGGCAACATCCGGCAGGCCTCTGTCAAATGGGCTATGCTTGAGCAGATGCGTAACCCCTCCCCATGCTTCAAAGAGGTAGGAGTCGTTATATTGGTGTTTTTTTGTGTTAAAAACGATGCTCTGATACTCCGTACCTTTCAGGTGCCACTGTTGTTTCACTGAGGCACAAGCCCAGCACAGGTCCAGTAGCTAACAAAACATGTGGACTTTAACCTGCAAACTGGCTCACCACCACTCCTGAAGTCTTCAGAGCATTAAGGCAAAAAGTCAATAGCTCTGCTGTCCAAATTATCAAAGAACAGAACCTGACAAGATAATAAGAAACTTAAAGTTGTCCCATATTTACATCCTTATTTTTTACCACGCAAGCAAAACACAATCAAAACAGTGAAAACTAATGGGTAAGTCACTCTGCTGGATGTTATAGTTCTTTATTCCACAGTCAAGTCACAGTCAGATTATGACAAATGCTCCTACATTTAGACAGATGTTTTGAACACAGATATAAAGGCAGTCTGAAGATAAAGGCAGTCTTAAACAACATGTAGTTATTACACAAAGAGACCTCATATGGCAGTCCTGAACATGTTCATGAATTGGAAGTTAACCTGATATTGAACGTATTCTGGTTTGGAATCTTCACCATCATACTATAAATACGATCACACACATTCATCAAGAATGTTTACAACCTTTGAAATCAAGTGTGGCTGTTTATCATTGCTAGTGATGCATTATATGGATTTTTTTAGTGGAGACGGTGAAGTGACGGGGACTCCAAACTACTCGTTTACAATAGTTAAGCTGGTTTACTGTACGTAATCTGCTCTATCCACATTCTCTCATCCTCTGTATTTTATATAAGCACAGCTAATGTTAGCTTGGTGATTAGCCAAATGTTACAAACGAGCTAAACAGAAAGCTGTCTGTAGTCTGTTGAGCTTACATGTTTGTTTGGCTCTAGCTGCCTGCACTGCGTCTGCTTGGCTCTATCAAGGCGCAGCAACATGACAACATGGCAACAGCAGCGGCGCACGTTAAAGAATTGTTTGATTCTTATCTGCTAAATTATCGGCCAAAATTTCATTTTCCGTTATGATTCCGAAAATGAAAATATGCTCAAAATCGGCCGATAATTTATCAGATTGGTAGTTATCGTGCATCCCTAATCATTGCTATGTAGTTTGTGGAACAGCTTAAATTCGGTGTAGGGGGCCTTTGTTTGGTTACTGCACTTTAAATGCATCCAAAAACTCATCAAAGTCATTTTTAAAATTTTTACAGACAAAAGTTGTCAGTAAATCAATGGACACAAAAATGGCCTGGACCCAGCCAGAATGTGTCATTACCCTTGTTGGGTTTGGGCTGAGCTGCAGAAGTTTGAACACCTGTCTTCACTACAAGCTAGTACATGAACTTAATTCTGTTAGATTCACTGCGTTTGGTCATTTGCATAGATGGTCATTTAATTATTTATTTTCATTATTATGTATTAGATCTTCTCTCTTCCTCTCTTAGTCAAAGATCCCATGGAGTTCAGAGTTATCCCAGTGATATTGGATACATAGCTCTGCCCTTCTTGACATTTATCTACCTATTTGAGTCCCGAAACAAAAATAGGAAAGAAAATCAGCCTCTCTTCCCTGAGGGTTGTTTGGGTAATGCTCTCTGATAATAAATTCCCCCCT
>JAPMOB010251251.1:0-24563 GCA_029875015.1 Lepomis gibbosus
CAGTACACATGCAGTTGAAAAACCCATCATTTTGTTCAGTCCATTTTTGAAACAGATTTGGCACTGGTACCACAGCTAGCCTCTCTCACTGACCAGGATTCAAAGAGCTGCTAGCTGTGGTTGATTAATGTTAACATTACTGCAGCTAGCCTAGCAAAAATGTCAACAGAGTCAACAACATAGCGTAAGTGTAACTGTAATTCAATACTGCAATAAAGATTCCGTGATGCCTTTAAAAGCATCAGGTGAATTAATTAAAAAGACACACCTGTGCAGCAGGTATCTTTGTTGTATCTAAATGCTTTGTTTACCTCGCTTTGCCGTGGCAGTGCAGAGGGCACGAGCTTTTGCTTTTGGAAACATCATCCCTGCTTGGGGGGAATTCACTTAGGCCAGACTGAGTTCTTCTCTAGGCTGCGACTTAAATGCTACCCAGTTGCTCATGTAAATGTGTTCTAGAGTAATACCTCTCTCAATTAGATAAGTTGCAGGTCCAAAGAATGCTATGCAATTACACTAATAACTGTTACTGTACTGTGGATTGGTTCTATCCAAGCGTGATTTCACATGCATAAGCTGTTGATAAAGAAAGTGGCTACTGTCTGAATTTAATAACCTGATGGTGGAAGGAATAAAAGATTTGGAGTAATGATTTACTATATGTGTGTGTAATCCCTTTTATTTTATTATATTTTCCTGTTCGTAATATAGCAAATATAATAAACATGAAATAATTTAGTTTAAGCTTTGCTTTGGTGCCTAGTCCTGCCAACAAATGTCTGTTGAAACGCAGCCTCCCTCAAGGTCCTTGTGCCCAACCACACCAAGGGATTTCAATTGTGAAGCAGAGATAACCAGAAGGATTATTTCAAACCAATAAATACCAACTATATTTGTATTAGTCTATAGTATTCATCAAGATTCTAACTTCTCTTTGTTGAGTACATGTCTGCACGGAAAAAAATAATAATAACAAAAAATCTAAATCTAATAATTAGCTTTCTTAGGATCTTAGGACCATGTTAGGGTGGCTTCAGCCTCTCTAAAAAATGCCTAACAACATCCATGGTAGCAAGCTGGTGTACAGAATACATTGGGAAACTTTGATTTGGCTGCTTTCAAATGTTGTGCAGCAAAAGATGCTTTTACATGTTGTGTGGCACAAAGATGTGCCGAATGTAAGATAAAGGAAGTTCCCAAACTACGCTCATACTATGTAACATAACCAACCAGTATTAAACCACGAATGACACTAAATGTCTACAACATATTTTGCTAACTTACACGTATCATGGGTGTTTTGTGAGGTGAGTGAACATCTGCTCAATAAAACTGACTAGACAAATGGATCCTACTCTCTGGTAATAGCTTATAATGACATCTTTTGAGTTGATAAAATCAAATACTTGGATTTGTGGATTTACGCTAAACTGACGTTTAAACATCAATTGTGGTGTTGGTGTTCAGTATTGTTCCAGACATTGCTTTACATTTAATGTTAGAAAGAGACTTCATGACTTACAGATACTGGCCTATGTTGACATTGCTTATCGACATGCTTTTAAAACCACTCTTCTTCCTCTCAATGCCATATTTATGCTATGCAAATTATTATTGGGATGTTCCCAATAGATTGCTCACACTTAATACAAAACGTATCCTTGTTGCCCTAAACAATTTTTTGTCCTTTATGCTTCAAATTACTCACTAAGTTGATGTGGTCAGCTCCTCCTTTATTTTCCCCCTGTCTCTAAGTAAATTGCTGAAACAAAGTTTTTCTGTTTAGTGAACCCTCAGACTGGAAAAATGTTTCTATACATATTCATTCTCTGTCTAGATTTGGCTTCCTTAAATATGTTTTTGTCTCTTTTCTTAAAACAAATTGCATGTGTTTTCAGTAATGCTATCACTACTGCTGCTCTATGATTAATTAGTACTACTTAGTACTACAGATCATTTTTTTATGTCTCTCTTAAGGTTGTAACTCTTTTCTGTTATTGAGTATTTCTTTGGCATGCTGTTGTGTTGTTCTTCGTGTTCTGTATTGTTTTGTTTTTGTGAATGTTTGTACACATAAAGATGTGTCATGCGCAAACTAATATAAATATTGGTGTGTACACTCATTTGCATCTATTTAGTTTGTTCCTGTCAATTCGTTTCAATCTTTCAGTTTATTGAAAGTCTTAATAGGTGTGAGGTGTTGCAGTTTGTTTTTTATGTGATGACCCAGCTTCAATGGCAGGATGACAGGCTTATATACACATACTCAGTGCTGACTTCAGGCTCTTTTCTTTCCCATGTTTAAATTACTGTTGACACCGCTGTCCATCACTGCACCTCTCCATCCATAAAGTTTGTGCAAAGTAATTAGTTCTGTTCAGAGTCAGCAGCAGCAGGCGTACTGTTGTGACAGTACTATGATATTTTCTAATTATTTTGTAATGTGTAATGCAAAAAAAAGCTCACACAAAAAAGAAAAACCTGCAATTAATTTGAGTATAAAAGCCAGAGACCAGATTCACTAGGCCAAATGGCTGAATAGATGATGCATAGAAACAGAAACACAGAGCCTCTTGGGATGTATAAACAATATACTATGATATAATAGAAGTGTGTGTGTGTGTAGTTGGGATGGGATGATATGCATTGGTGCACCAGCATAAAAGTTCAAGATGCAATTGGCCCAATTAAAAAAGTGTGCACCGGTTACAGTTTCAGATGAACTCGATATTTATAATTTCTAACATATTTAGAATCAAACATTATGGATATCCAATTATTAGTAAAGTCCCTGATTCCCCCTAAATTCCTCCCATCTCCACTGTTGTTAGTGGCCTGTTAGTTACCAAGGAAGCTGAGGTGTGTAAATTTAAATTTTCAAGACAGACAAAAAGCATGCAATTTGCCGCTCTATAGTACACAGGCAACAAGAGTGACCTGAAAACGGTAGTTACGCATTGTAACTCCAGATTCTATGAGTATAGGCGCATCACTATTGGCTATCTGGCTGTCGGCTCCC
Source organism: Lepomis gibbosus (assembly GCA_029875015.1). Lineage (NCBI taxonomy): Eukaryota > Metazoa > Chordata > Actinopteri > Centrarchiformes > Centrarchidae > Lepomis > Lepomis gibbosus. The sequence continues at coordinate 3,020 of JAPMOB010251251.1, forward strand.
AAAATGCCTTTTCTTCAGCATCACCCTATAGTATATATATATAAATATACTAGCCTTAGCTAGCATGTTAGCATGGATTTACTGCTGTTTGCTTTGTAACCTTCAAATTTTATAATTGTATATTTATATATACTCAGGTACACAGCTTCTCTACCGTCTGAGGAGGTGTAACTTACGTGACCCACATAATATACATTTATGCAACATAAAGCGCAGGACAGCAACATAGAGGAAGACCCATTCACTACAGTAATGTTACTGTGAAGTGTGGCAACAATGTCATTTATTAATATTCAGTCTAGTTCACTAACCATTTTGTTACCATCCAATACATTTAGCTAAGCTGACATTGCTGAGCCTCTCTAAAGAAAGATCCACGAATAGAATTGTAACAGTTTGAAATCCTCTTTTAACATTTTTTTCCCTCTTGTTTTTGCTGTGTGACTAGAGAAAACATAGAGAAAGATAAAAGAGGTTATAAAGAGGATTAACAATTACTCTAGTAATTGTCTCTCGCCATTTTGTTTTATTTTTTCCCTTCTCTCTTTGTGCTAGTCTTTTGTTTTGGATGATTGTTGAAGTGGGTCAGCGGGAGAGTCAGTGGTTGCTTTGGGCCTGCTTTTAGAGTGGATCGATGCTCAGGCTCTTACACAACAACTCACCTAAAATGCCTTCCTTTCAAACGGACGTGGACTTGCCACGCTTGTATTTGTGTGTCTGATGTGTGTGTCTGTGTGAGTGGGAGTGAGGGAGAGATGAAAACTGTGTCTCAGATGTTACCAACCTAAGATGGCTTGTGCCATGCTTTGGTCTCACATCACATTCACCCTAAATATGAGCTGCCAACTGGGAAGTACTGTTGAGATCAGCCTCCTAGTATCAATTCCAAGTGGGACATGTGGGAATTTTTTTTGTAATTTCCCATCTGGCATTGTCTGCAAGTGTGCCAACATTTCCAGAAAGTAGATATGATGCAGCCATATGGGTTTCTTTTTTCCTTAAGGTCCTTTTTATTTGATTATAAAATACCTCCTCAGTAAGCACTTATTTGCATGTTTATATGCATTTACACATCAATCCAACGAAGGTTAAACTCAAAGGCGACCGATCCAGTTCATGGAGGTGCAAGTGTAAAATGGTCAAAAACTGGGGCTAGTTCATAGGTGTGCAAATATCAAAAGTGAATTGATGTTTTGAAGAACATGTCACAATGGAAAATTAAACCAAGCCATGATAAACATCTGTTTATCACACATAACAAAGCTAATCACAACCCACTGTGAGCTATGGTTAAACAATTTAATGTCATGTTATGGTCCATTTTATCGTAACGTAGCATTGCATTTGAAAAAACAATGTTACCAAAGTAAAAAGGTGCTGTTAGCCAGTATTTAGCCGGTGTTAAATGTATCTGGGTTCCCATTGACACTGGCCCAATACGCAACACATTTCAAACCACTGCTCCTATTGAGAGTTGAAACACAAACCTTAAACCTTTGCAAGCAAATCAAGCTACCAAACACGTCACCTTCAGCAACTGAACCAAACATGTTAACCACTTTAACGTTATTTAACCATTTAAAGTTGAGAAAAAAATATCACAGTTACCAGCCAGCAGTGATTAATATTAACATTTGGAGGATAATGAAACTTATTCAGAGTTTTGGTCACTTGAATTAATGTCATCCAACCTGTGCTACGACGTGACTCAGAGCTGCAGAGTAATCACAACATAATATTAAAACACCACAAGATTTTCTGAGACATTCTACTTTTTCTCTCATTTTCCATGTGTTTTCCATGACTGGAAAATTGTACCATTTTCCGGGTTTTGCGGGATGTGGGAACCCTGACAGACAGGCCTTTTGAATAATGTTTTATCTAGACGTGCAAATACAGTAAATGGATTTGCAGAATGTTATATGATATATGATACTATTGTTAAATAAATGAACACCGACAAAATATATTGCAATAAATCAACATACTACTGGAAAAACCAAGCCCTTATGTTCAAACATAATAGTAAATTCCATTTAGGCTGTGTTTAGACTGCAGGCCGAAGTAACCCAAATAAGATTTTTTTTGCTCATGCTTTTTTACAACGCTGTTAACAGCACAAGTCACATGGAATTGGATCTTTTGTAGTTAAGATTGAGCCACTTTCATATGTGGTCCAAATCAGATACAGGTCAGATTTTTTGAAGTGCAACCTCAGTCTAGACAGTCAGATCAGAATTCGCCCAACTCTGGTGTCTGACTTTCTGCGTTGCCCGGAGCCGCTGTTAACAAAAAAGCCCCACAAAAGCCATAATTAAACATGTGGCTGTCTTTCTCCTCGTCCTCGCTATCATCTCCTCACAAATTCCCTTTCTTCCACCTGAAATCCACCAGGTCACGAGCTATCTGCTGAGTCACACGCATGCTAATGTGACTGTGGAGCATATGCACTGTACAGCACCAGAAACGGTAATGAATGTAAAGGAAAGGACAGAAAGTTGTGAACATTCATCATAAATTGGGAGAAATGTGACCCTGGGAAGAAACCGAGAGAGGGCAAGGATGTGCTAACTGGAGTTAACCTTTGTGGCCTCCTGGTTTACTTCTGGACAACAGCATGCGTATAACGTCGTATTAGTCTTCTGCGCATGCGGGTCACTTGCAGGCCAAGGCCAGTTCACACTCCCTCTTATATATGTGGCCACATTTAAACAATAATGTGAACTGTCAATCGAAATAAATTGGATCTGGGCAATAAATCTGAATTTTGCAGTAGGGCCTGCAGTGTGAACATAGGCTTATATAAGACACACTTTGAAGCCTGTGTATACAACTGATTATCTATCAGAACAACCACCTTCCTCTGTATAGCCTTACTAAAATAAATTAAAAAAGAGGACAGAACTAAAGCAAGTAAACAATTAATTAAGATAAACAAATGGTCTATGGACATCACAGATGGCACAACAAGCAATATTAAGCCACATAAATCTATAATATTGTGACACAAACAGATGTATAATATAACAATATAGACTCCATAGCAACTATAGCTCACAGTCTCACATACGTATAAGCAAGCAAGAAACTGTTTTACAATGTTTCACTCTCTCACACACGTAACACTCATCTATATGGAGGACTTTCTGGGTCAGAATTCAAATCAAAAGTCCAAATCAAAAATGAAAAGAATTATGGCATTTGGTTTCATCATCATTCAATTTGGAGTTATAGTTTGAATGCTGACCCAAAAAAATCCTCCATATAATCTGTACAGTGAGTTACAGCAATAAGTGAGTGAGTTGTAATTGTTCTGTGCCTGTCTGTATACTGCCTGTCTGAATGGCATGTGAGCGCTGTGCACTGCAAAGTCCTGCACAATTTGCTCTAGGTTTAACTTGTTTGCTCATTCATTCTTAAAGCAGATTACACTCGAGTTCACTCAACCTCTTTGACCCACTGCACTGCTCAAAGTTTTCAAACACATTTTGAGCTGAACGAGACTCTGTAGTTTATAACTGTGACAGAAATTATTGTCAAAAACAGCAGAAAGGCCACACACACCGCACTGAAAATAGAAGTTCTTCAGTGATTGAAGAAATTACTGCTTCAGGATCTTACATGAGCAATTTAGCATTTAGCCAGACCCAGCATGCACCTGTTGATCACACAATATCGTGGGTACCAATCACCCTACCCCATAAAAACATCATCTTTAATTTTAATGCAATGTTGTGCATTCGTGTACTGTTCACTAACTGCAAGCCCAGGCCTGTTGGCCATGGTAAAAAATACAATCTGCCTATAATCTGCTTTTTCTGTCAAAGAAATGTCTCTTTGCTAATTTCTGCTGTGACCAAGGCTTTATGCTCTAATATTATAGTTATTTCAACTTAGGCTGGAGGCTGATATGGAGGTCAGTGGTGTGTATGCCAGTACTTTCTGCATTTTATATATAAAAACAGCTTTAAAATCATGTCACACAGCAGTAGCATGAGAATCAGGTAAAGGGGCTATATGCAGTTTTCAGCGGCCACTAGCTGTGTGTTTTTTAGATTGCAACCTGGTTTGTGCACATACATGAGAGCACAATCAGACAAACAGAGACCGAAACATCGGGAGACAGCTTCACATGCTGGAAACTCATGTAAACTACTACTATGACACAGTCTTATTTTTATCAGCATGGCGTAACTGTATTGATCTGATGTGATACATCAGCGTTTAGATCCCCTGTCAGCACAGCATAATGTATTCAATGATAACAAAAACAGATAGTGAGCTGGACTGAATATTATAATGCGATTGTTGCTACACTTTTTAACTGTAACACAGCAGTAAGTAATGTTACTATAGTGAATGAGTCTTCCACTGTGTTCTTGTCCTGCGCCATTATGTTGCATTATTGTATATTATGTGGGGCACGTAAGTTACAGCGACTGAGACGGTAGAGAAGCTGTGTACCTGAGTATCTGCAAAAAACAGAGAAATGTGAATTGAACGTTATGAAGCAAACAGCGGTAGATCTGTGCTAATGTTAGCTGTCTGCTCCTGCCTTGCATCAAGGCTAGTAAACAAATCGCTCCACATTTGCTTTGTACTGTTACATTCTTTCTTGCAGGCTAAATCAACACTTTGACATAATACCAGTGGTACACAGGATAGTAATATGGGTCACGTTAGCTGGTGAAGTAATTTGGAAAGTTATACCATTACATTGCACCGGATCAGCAGCTGCTCAGTGTTAGCTGGCAAGCTAACATGACTCTCTTGGTGACTCCAGCCTTTTTGATGTTCACTGTTTTCACCGACATCATCTGATTCTCATTTGGCCTGACAGGCTTCAGCACATAAACCTTTATTGTTTTGTATCCTTGCATTGAGTTTATGTTGCCATTTGTCTTGGAGTCTGTATAGTGTTAGCAGACTTCATTTGGTTAGCTGCAGCGATGTCGCTGTAGTCTGAGAGAAGCTCAGGAATGTGTTTAGATACATCCCTACCCGGTGTCCGCACGTTAAAAGCAGAATAGTGGCTGTTGCAAGCAACAGAGAAAACTTTGATTTATAAATAAGTGATTTCATTGAAAAACTACATATAGCCCCTTTAAAATCCTGACATCTGATGAATAAAATCCTTGATATGGTTAAAATAGATAGTGAGAAAGACTAGTGTTTCACGGTACACCAAAACTAGCAAAGTATCGCAATATATTCTGCCTTTACATGTACAATACTGCCTTTTATTGGTACCGATACGTCCAGAAGAGTATGTGTGAGTGCAGCAAGACCAAGTAGCACACACAGCGCCACATTGCTCCCCTTCACTGCAGAAAAGTGGGCATGGTTGATGCAGGAGAGGATAATGGGCTCAATAAAAACATACATCAGCAGTTGTTTGGGGGGATTGGGATTTGGGTTTGCTGTAATCACGTTTCATATCAAAAACACTGCTGACTTCCTCATGCTGTTATTTTTCCTTCGCAAAAGGTGGAGCCTAAGCATGGATATGATCGTCGGTTGGTCGGTTTATCCAAGCATCACACTTTGTTCCAGAGCAATTAATACTCAGGCTCTAGAAAGACACTTTATTTTGCCTGGGGTAAGTTTCAGTGTTGTATTCCAGAACACACGATTGTTGTACAGCACAAAGAGAGTCACAGGAAGAATTTGCTCTCCTCAGACATCCCCTCACTGAGACATTTACCTTCATCAGACTAAATCTGCCTTTCAGCACCCTCTCCCCTTTCCAACACTCCCTTGCATGCAAGCTGTTCATCTGTGTGCCTTGCTTCCAAACACATTGCACAGAGTATCCATCTGCCAACACAGACAGAAAGATGACACTTCAATCACACAGTGCAAATCCGTGTCTGGTGTCACGTCTTGCCACCCAGCACGTGTTTGACAAACGGCAACATGCAGGAAGAGGCCAACTTCAGCATCAACCCAAAGCAGTACAAAATCTTCACAGCTTGCTAGCATTGAAGCTAAATTAAAACAACTTTGGGAACAGTGTCACTGTATCAGACATAGGAGTGCCGTAGTATCGGTTTCCTGGTATGCCATGGTAGGAAAATTGACAGTTAACATGTACAAGTACATATACGGCAACCGGATGAAGAATCTCCCCTGCCTTCTATTCATTTAGACTTTTTACACATACTCCATAAAAAAAAAGGTTGGTTAGTGTACCGTCTATGAAAATCATTATTCTTTAATGTTGTGTATGCAGGTTGTCAACACTGACACAAACTATGATATTGATATTCATTTGCTTCTTGAAGCCACGTGTGTCCTACCCGAGGTTTGGTGGTTGTGAAGTTGAGCCAATTGTGTCTCAAAACCAGCCTTAGCAGCACTTGAAGTAGCTTTGGATATTTCTAATTCATCATTTATCACGTGTCTGGCATGTGTTTGCTAGTAGATTTACTGGATTTAGACTGCTGATTGGCCAAGCTTTTTGGTTACCTTGGCATGGGCTTTTTCAGATGCAGTTTACGAAAAAAATAACGCAACAACAACTTGGAAGTCTTTATTTCAATATGTTCATTAAATACTGACTATCTCAAAGACAGCTTCAACACTAATTTTGTCGTGCCATTTGGAGTGTGTATGTGGTTGTTCTGGTTGTTATGCCGGCCACACAAAACGCAGCCTAAGACAAACTGGCAGAACATGAATATGCAGACAGAACTCCAAAACTGCAATTATACCCTTGGACAGCAATTCAGAGATGCAAGCCACAAGGACCCACACTCAATAAACATTCATGCTTTTAAGTAATTCCACAACAGTTCTGGGGATGGAAGGTGGGGGGTTAACACGACATCTCCTATCGCAGAGCGTTGACTTTTCATCTTTCTAGTAATTTAATTGTCTGGTTTAAAGCTTGGATAGAAAGTTTGACAACATAATTTCTGAATTATTTGAAATTGTAAAGTTTTTTAAATTCTTGTATTTATATTGCCTTTCACGACCAGTTGAATATGATTGCTACCTTCCTGTAATTGACATTTATTTGCTCAGATATCTGTCTATAGATGAGTGCCAAGGCAGAAAACTGACAAGTGGACCCAAATGCAGGACACTGGAAATGCTGGTGCAGTAATAATGTTTTAATCCAAAAACAGAAACAGAAATACTCGGGCTTACATGTACAGACAAGTCCAAACAAAGGCCAGGAATCCAAAACATGGAACAAATATGCGAAGTGAGAACATGCAGACAAGCAGGGGCCCCTCCTTAGTGAAACCGATGCAGAGAACAGCAGTTATTTTTCTGTTCATTTGACTTAAAGAGGTCATATGCTTTCTGGCTTTTCTCTCTCCTTTATTGATGTAATGTATCTTTTGGGGGAAGGTTATAGGTTTGCAAAGTGAAAAAGTCCAAAGGGAGTTCCCATCTCCCACAAAAAACACTGCTCTGAACTGCCTGAAAACAGCTCACTTGTACTCCAGCCTTTACCTCTGTAAACTATCTGTGTCAGTTAGTAACACGTGTCGCCAAGCAGGTAGTCAGGCACACCCTCAAAAACACTTGTGGAGAAACACACTGAGCTGCTGTACACACAGTGACAAGACGTCCGGCCGCTGCCACCCCTCACCCTCACCCTCTCTACCAAATGTTAGGCAGTCAATGGACATATAGTTGCTAACGTGATGTACAGACAGGTAACTGTTAAAACATTGCGTATGAAAGATCAGTATGTTAACGCTCTGAAACTCTTGCTCCAGTCTATAGGTTGCGCAGCTGGTTCGGGAACGTGCTTAGCTGGCTTTTAGTCCTTAACTTGGTACTGTACATGCGCCCACTCCAAACAAGAGATGACATGAGATGGTTCACTCAGTAATTAAAATGGTGTGGTCAACACACAGTGAAAAAAGTGCAGTATGACGAAAATGTGGTGTTTTTTTGAAAATTAAACTATATAGAGTTCTGGTACAACCCCTAAGTAAAATTATGAACCTCAAAATGAGCATAATTTGACCGCTTGACCAGTGCTCTAACGTAAACGCTTACAATGCTAGGGAATCCCAGATTTTAAGTAATTGCATCCACATTTTGGCAGATTCCACAATATTCCACGTTTTGCAGGTGATGCCATTTTTTTTTCCAAATCCTGCAATTCTCTCCATGTTTTCCGCAAAGCAGAAAGACTCCAGCATGCTGATTGGGGATTCACACAGGGTCCTTCGCATGCTGTAGGAAGTCTGTGATCCACTTGCAGGTGGGTTCAGGCCACTCAGGTGGGAGAGCTTGTACTGCAGCAGAGCCAAGATGATGGATATTGTAGGCTGAGCTCAAGTCCACAGACTGGCATACTGGCAAAATCCTGGCATAGGTTCCTCAAGAGTACAAGTGCTAGAGGAACAGTATTGTTGTCTCTGTAGGTAAACTGTATGGTTTACATTTTTGGTTGTCATAGAGTCATTTTCTCATGCTTTGTGTGCAACAAAGTGAATGTTCATTGTTAAATCATACCAACTTACTGTACTTAGGTGCGGAGTGTATCAACAGATGAAAAGGAAGAAGAAAGATGCCACCCAAAAGGAAGCCATAGTGTAGTGGATATGACTGACAGGAGAGAGAGGAAGAACATTGAAGAAAAGTATTAGTTGATCAAGTAAATAAAAAATGAATACATTGCTAAGTTTTTAATCCATTTCAATTTTAATTGTTGTGAAGAGTATTTTAATTTGGAGCTGATGCCACGTTGAATGGAAATATTGTTAATTATTTTACTGATGCAGGATGTGATGTAGTTTTAGATCCCAGATCATTTGCTCCATGAATTAGACAGACCCTGACAGTTTCACAGAGCCAGGCAGATTGAAGGACATTATCCCTATATCAGTAGCCCTCTTACTGCTGGAGTATTTTTCAGCATTAAAGAACAAGACTCTCCACTCACCTCGCTCATCTTATTTGCTCAGTTGTGGGCTCTGCCCTTTCAAATACGGAGGAGTCCAGAATTAAGGATGGAAAAGGCAAGACCAGCTTCAAACATAGTTAGCTCACTAAAAGGGACATTTCTTATTCTGAGGAGACAGGCCTGGGGTGGTTGGTCTACACTGAAGGAAAGGGAATGAATGCTGCTCGCTGAGCAGAATACACAATGCCTCCGCTAAGTCTGATAAACAGCACCTTCAACCCCTCAGCCTCCACAAATGTCAAACAGATTGCAATCATAGACTGTATAAAAGACGTGGACTTAGGCACTGTGATATCACCTACGTATTAGTTTGTGGACTACCGTTTTGAAGCCTCAAGTTTGGCCTGTTGGCTGTCGCCATTTTGGTTTTTGGAACCTGAAGTGACCATATTGGGTAAGAGGGTGGCGCGGGAGAGGGATACACATCGCTGTGTCTGACAGGTCACTATGGTAGCAACTTGTCAATCACAAGGTAGTCACACACTAAACCATACCCTGCTCTATCATTGGCTTCACTTTCAGAACCAGAGGTTCCTACTTCAGTGCAATAAAAAACTCACGCTACATCTAAACGAGATTCCTCCCTGAATGCTCAGTTTCAATCAGCATAAGAAACAACTCTTTTCTTTCTACAAACTTGCTTGACAAGGAAGAATTGGCAAGTTTGTAGCTCTGCGAGATCTGAAAGATTTGGGGCTCTCAGAGTTTTCAAACAAAGATGCCATAGAAGCATGACACTACTTTTAGGCCAGTTTATTAAAGACAATTATATTTCAAAGGTTAAGGATGCCAAGTATTAAAGTGTGCTAGTGGATGAAGTGTCAGGCTGTGTAGTGATGGAGCAGATCTCATTTTATTTGTTTATGTTAAAAGACTCATTTTGACTTCTCAAAATCAAATATGCTTCAAAACAGTCCATCTGCAAATGCCGAAACCATCACAGAACTTCTCATTGAAGAACTCAAAGTATGTGGAATACCAACTCAGAATCTCTGTGGTTTCGGTTTTGATTGAGCCAGTGTGATGACAGGATCCAAATAAGAGGGTTGGAAAAAGCCTTGATCTGTGATTATGATCCAAACTCATTGTATTTATTACCATCTAACACTGGCATGTGCTGACACCAATGACTGTGTTGAAGTGACATTGAGACAGGTCTGGAAACGGCTTGAATACCCAAAGCACTGCTGCTTTTGTTAAGGTTGACTCTCCATGTTGCCTCAGATGGTCCATATTCAGTTTTAGAAAAGGATCCTTAGATCATGCGGTTCCTTAGGACTTTGGTCTACAGCTACAGCAGAGAGCAAATAATAAACCTTAGACCCTCAAGGGTCAAGGAGGCCTGCCCTGTGCTCCACGCCTTTAACCTACCTGCCTCCGAAAAGAGCACAGATGTGCAATTTCGGAACTATGGAGACGAGCTAGACGATTGACTTAAAGTGCTTTGTGAGCAGCTGCAGTTCAACATGGATCAGGCCAACTTTAAATATGTCATGGCAGACTTGGAACTTCCGACCAGTGTGCTGAAAGCTGAAGATCATCAGTCTTCTTCAATCTTGAATAAAATATCTTGCAGTTTTAATGCTGTTTATACTATTTAAAAAGTGCCCCAGTGTATTTTTTACCCTATTTACTAATTATCCATATTTTTTCACTGATGCATGCATATACTGCTTATTGAATATGTTGTTGTTGTTGTTATTGGGATTATTAGTCATGTATTTCCAGTATTCTCCTTTAAATTCTATGTTTTTATGTAAAACCTTTGCTTTGCTGCAGCAATGACCCAAATTCCTCATGGGGATCATCAAAATTTCATCTGATCTTATCTTGTACATTAATGAGATGTCTGGGTTGCATTCTTATGTTGTGTATTTTTTGCAGGGTATACAGTGTGAACAGTCTGGATGCAAATAATCTCAAAATCAGCACAGGATGTGGCACTAACTCTTCTCGTCTTTACTTCTCTGTCTTCATTCCCGTACCTCTGCCACGTTCCCTCTGCCTGTCTGCACCAGTTGGAGGCTTTCTACTCGATTTTCACCACGGAGCAGCAGGACCACGTTAAGTCTGTAGAGTATCTGCGAAGCAACTTCAGGCCCATTCAGAGCTTGGACAACCGGCAGGTGTTTAAGTCAGCAGTCAAAGATGCCTGGCTGCCTGACCTGACGGACAGCAGCAGCGGGCCGTATGGCACGGAGGCTTCCAAAGGTAGGGGCACTGAGACTTTCACATGGATATGTTGACTGTTTCCCTATCACAATGACTATCCTAATTATTACATAAAACACTGTCTATACAGAGCCACTGCGCTTGGATCAAAATAAGACAAACCACCTGATAACGTTTAGGTGCTGAATTGAAGGAAATATATGAGAAAGTATGTTCCTAATCTGAACTCTAAATGTATGTGATATTTTGAGTTCTAAAAGAAGAAACAGCATCAAGGCTCATCATCTGCAAAAAAAAAAAGTGGCATGTTTTATTTCATATTACATTACTGCTTTTAGGACTACAAACTGTACGCTTTATTCCTTTTACATTTGAACATATGTTTTAATGTCATCCACTAAGACACTGTCTCTACCCACTGATCTATAGCATCATTAAAGTTTCGCTTCTTTCTTGGCCAATATTCTTAAATTCTTCCTGCATGGTGACATTTTTTAATCTTAATAAATGAGGGATAGTCAGTGTTGCTCATATTCCCAGAGGAAATGGATTGTCTTCTCTTTGTGTGTGTGTGTGTGTGTGTGGTCTGGGATAGCTCTGTATCATTTCACAAGGGACATGGGCAACTCCCCTAGCATAAGGCGGTGGGAGGCACACCAGCCATCCTCCCACTCCTGCCTCATTACCACTCAAACAACATTGCATGTTGTGCAGTGTGTGTGTGTGTGTGTGTGTGTGTGTGCATGTTTTTCTCTGTGTATTTGTGTGTGGCATAACACAGTTGCTGTGTCAACTGGCCTAACAGGATTCGTCCCCTTCCCTCCTTCACGCACACTTCCATGTGGTCAGCTTGAAAAGAAGTGCGTCACTTAGATGTACAAACCCACTCACACACTGTATATGTGTATGTGTTGTCCTGGCACAGAGTGCTGCATACTCGTGCAGTATGTCCTTTAGCTCTGCAGTGGGACAGCTGCAGGCAGATCTATAAGGCTGGCAGAGGAAATGCAGGAGAGGAGGAGGAGGAGGAGGAAGGATGGCTGGGGGAAAAGGCAAAGAGGAGAATTAAAGCTGAAAAACAACAGACAAAGAGGCATACAGACAACATACCTCCTACACACCATCTGCAATATGCAATCATACAGTTGATTTGGCTAAGGACGGAAATCTGTGTATGTGAGTGTTCATGTGGCCTATAACCTTTCTCCACTGCCTCCACTCTGGAGGCAGTGGAGAAAGGTTATAGGCCTGAACAACTTCCATGCTAGTGATTGTTTCCCATCAGCTATGAGGTTTAATTTACTTTTTGTTCCCTGAAGAACTGGCAGCCTTACATTTAGTGAGGCTAAATGACGTGTTAGGGAATTCAACATGGCGTCAAGTTAGGTTATTATCTAAATATAAAAAACATTCTAGGAATAATAATAAATGTATTAATATTCAAAATGAATAATCATCATTAATAAATATCGTGTACCACCCTGGAATCAACTGGGACCAATAACAGAACATGATAATTAAAAAGGTTGTCCACCTAGAGATGGCTATAGTCAGACTGGACTATTACATAAAAATGGAATCCATACATCGTCAACCGCTTATCCTGCGTACAGGGTCGCAGGGAGGCTGGAGCAAATCCCAGCTGACATCGTGTGAAAGGCGGGGTACAATATTATACACAAATAATCACAGGCAACAACTTTTTAAAATTATAATAGGATTTATTTAACTTAAGCAGAGATCAATGATCAGCAGCTTTAGCAAGTAAATCACTACTATCTATACTGATCAAAAAGGAAATAAAGCTAACACAAAAAAGCGTACAAAACATACAAAATCTGCAGGTGTCTGAGAAAAAGGAGGGGGAGAGACTGAGAGAAGGGGTGGATGCGACCATGTGGGTGGTTTCACCAGAAACACAGAGAAGCAAGTTTACAAGATCCTGGTTTGTCAGGTCTACATCCAATATGCCACAATCTATCATATAGCCAACAGCAGTGAACTTATCATTCCACAGCGGGTGCTGGCTTTGGTTTAGATATGATGTTCTATTGTCTCTGCACTCTGGAGTTATCCAGACCAGACCAGAAGTCCTTATAACTGTGACAAACCACATCTACAACTTTATGATACAGGAACTGGTAGTGGCTAACATCTACATGAAAGAAGTTGAGAGCAAAGCCCTTAACTCCTTCAGAGGAACAGCACCAAGCCACTGGTACAGGTATGTGGATGGCACATGGGTCAAAATTAAAACCAAAGAAGTTCAAGCGTTCACAGAACACATCAACTCTGTGAACAAGTTCACACGAGAAGATGTCCACAACAACAGTTTGGCTTTCCTGGACTGTGCTGTACACACTGAAGAGGACAGGAGCAAATTGCAAATCGGGGTTTACAGGAAACCTAGACACAGATCAATACCTACTTTTCGATTCCCACCATGCACTGGAGCATGAGCTAGGGGTCGTCAGAACCCTGCACCACAGAGTGGACAACACACCAACAAGTGCACGAGCCAGAGAGAATGAACAGAACAACCTAAAGGGGCACTTACAGTCTGCGTGTACCATAAATGGACATTTGTGAAAACAGACACAAAATCCAGGAAGAAGACACAACACTACAGGGGATCAGGAGAAGAAGGTCAAGTGCAACAAAATTGTGATTCCATACGTGTCTGGAGTACCAAAGAAACTCAGGAGGATTTTCAACAAACACCACATCACCACCTTTGTTCTTTAAACCCAAGAACACGCTAACACAGATATGTATGCTGTCCAATGCAGTGAGGAATGCACAGACCTGTACATTGGGGAAACTAAACAACCACTACATAAACGCATGGCTCAACACAGAATGCTCAACTCTTCAGGTCAAGACTCGGTTTATTTACATCTGAAAGATAAAGGACACTTGTTTGAGAATCACCAGTTGCACTTTTTAGACTTGAAAACTTTTTAGGTTTGAAAGAGGTGTCAAGGAAGCCATTTACACCTGGGCTGAAAAGCCATCGCTGAATAGAGGAGGGGGACAACGCCACCACTCATCCCCATATGCTGTCCTTTCATCACTTCCCAGGAAACTTAACAGACGTAACCTCTTGGCCTCAGGTGAAGATGCCAACGATGGTTGTTCAGACTTGGCCACTGGGAGGTTTCTAATGACCACAACGACTGTCGTTACAACAGCCAGGAGCACTAACGAACCAGCGATATTGATGATCTTGGCAAACAACTCAACAGAGGTTAATTAGCTGAGTTTCCCTACTAGTCATTTCAGAACTGAAAAAGTCTCTCAGATGAGGGACAAAACGTTTTCTAGTATCTTCAGCCAAGTCCAGTTGCCCTTGATTTAAACCTCGTTGGATAACTATGACCTGGATTACTGAAAACCTTCACAGAGAACCGGTAGTGAACATTCAGACAACCTTCTAATTGGACTAAAAATACTGATATATGTCATACACACAGTAATAAGCACAAACGGTCGTGACCCAGTGGTGTGGTACTGGACACAATCAAACAGAAAAAAACACAGCAATAAGCAAGACACGGCGGTCTTTAAATATCCCTCAGAATTGCCTAACAGAAAATTCACCACATGAAGCTTGTACAAGTTACAATAACTCAATTGTAGACCCTATCTTTCGCCCAGACATACAAAGCTTTTAAGTGATTGCTTTTGGTAGCGATTATGTAGCGTCAGTCCTTTTGCAAAATCCGGTGGATTCTTTTCTCGGCTCGGTTCTGACAGCTCACTGGCAGTTTTAGCGGCGGAGCTGACCCTTTGGCAGCAGAAACAGGAATCAGTGGAGTTTACTTTAAGGTACAGAGAGTTACCTTCTCTCTGCAGGTATAACGCCTAATCATGTGTATAACAGCTAGGGATCCAGTCTGAATGTAGTGTATTTGCTTCCTGTTTCAATATATTGTGACTCTAAAATTAAAACTTTTTGCAAAGAGATGAACAGCATAAAATTGTCAGCAAAGATGAACTCTGCCCCTTCTCAAGTTCCCGAAATTACTGACCGACTTACAGGAGTTTTCTAGTACGTGCAATGAGCAGTGAGAAATTAAAGCGTAAAATCACATCACATACTGTAAGATCCACATCATTTTCATACTGTTAAAACCATTCAGTGACCCCCCTCATGCCCAATGGATAGGGGCATTGACATCCTGGAAGAGACCACTCCCATCAGGATAGAAATGTTTCATCAAGGGATAAAGGTGATCTCTCGCCCCTTTTCCACCAAAGCATTTTGAGAGCCGGTTCGGAGCTAGTGCCTACTCGCGAACCAGTTCTTTGTGTTTCGACAGCCAAAGAACTGGTTCTTGGCCAGGAAAACTGGTTCCAAAGCGGCACCAACTCTTTGCTGGGCTAGAACCGTTCTTTTACCACATACACAGTGACGTAATGACTTTGTTCGATGGGCTCTCTAGCCAGTGGAAAAACAAACAGGTTCTGAGAAGGTTCGCAAGTTGAACCAACTTTGAACCAACTTTGAACCAGCACCAGTTCCGAACCAGTTCTTTTTTGGTGGAAAAGAGGTGTCCGAACAACTTTGTATTGATATGCTGTGACCCTTCAGTCTAAGGGGACAAACGTGGACCCATTGTGCCACATACTCCACCCACTTGTTAAGACTATGTTTTTTGCACCACTGAAATCTCAAATTTGCATTTATTTTTTGGAATGCACTGCGACATCCCTCTATATGTGGTTGTCAATGGACTGTTGGACATGTTCTCAGTCACCTGAGGAGGACTTGTTCTTCTATTCCTTCTATATCACACTAATGCAAGAGCATCATGGTCATCAAATCTGCACTGTCGACCACAATTTTTGCTGACGTTTCCTATAGATTTTCCTACTTTGCTAATTGTTCATATTGGAACAATAGCCAGTTAAGCAGTCTTTGTAAATAATGCCACGGAGTATGATTACTTGTTAATTGCTTAATTGTACCATGCAGTGCACCTGTGTAGAAGCATCTGGAATCTTTATGTTTCTCCACTAATTTATTCATGTTTTTGCTTTAATTTGTCACCCGTCTCCGTATGTATAAGGGCTTATGGACATTGTAAAATTGCATTCTTTGCTAAATTATATATTAGAAGCATAAAATTATAAAAAAAAACTTACATGCACAAGTATCTATTGGCTGCCATATATATATATGGCTCTAACATAAATTACATTATATGCTTGCTTATTAGACAACCTCTAATATTTAGGTCTGAAAAAGACTGTTATGTTGATAAGAAAATAACTTTACACAAGTAAGCTTATTTGCATTTTTCAAGTATTTTAAGTGCCAATGTTCAAATAGCAAGTTGGTAAAGTCATCTAAGTGAAATACATGATTATACATCATAAATTATGTAAGACATGCTGCATAACCTCTAATGGAGCCAAAAATAAGCAGAGAAGAAGCCAAGTTATTGATCTTAGAAAACATGTCAAGTAATGTTGCTGATAAGAGTTGAACTTCATAATATGCTTGCACTTACATTTTATGGCACATTACATTTATACTGTTTATGAGAAGTGATGAAATGCATCAGTAAGCATTACATGTTCTTCCGAGCATGGTCATAATGCCTCATGGATGCCTCCTAAAGCCTGTGCCCTTAAACAATAATGCATTGTGAATATGGTTACAGAAACTGATGACTCTTTTTCTTTTCTATTCAATGTAATGGGATTATTCAGAATCCAATCACACTTTTGGATATATGGCTTATTGCCATATATATATGTATACTTTATATACGTTAGATTAGTATCTCGTCCACCAGCTGCACCGGTGTTGTGCCCAGTTGTGCATGTATCTCGCAGGCCATTTGAATCACCGTTGATGATTCACACATAGAATATTAAATTGTTTTTAAACAGCAGAACTACTGTGTGAGGCAAGTGTCCGGGCAAGTGCTCTCAGGCACACAGCCCGAGAGATAGACGAAGGCAGAGCAGGAGACCTCAGGGGGGCAGCCTGGAGGCAGACCTGACACAGAGCTGGGGACCTCTAGCGGTTGGCCTAAAGGCAGATGGACCCCCTCTGGAGGCCAGCGATGAAGGGGAAACGCCTCTGGAGGCCAGTAGCGAAAGCTGTAACCCTGTGGAGGTGCCCGAGACGACTCTGTGGTGCTGGGTAGTCAGACTCTTGGGGACTGGGAAGCAGAGAGGCGCAATGACGGCGAGAAGTTTTGTGATTTCCTAATAAAACAGGAAAGTTTTGTGATTTCCAAATAAAACAGGAAAGTTTTGTGATTTCCTAATAAAAGAGGAAATCACAAAACTTAAAAACCCCAAATTAACACATAATCAACCAGACGAGCTAGTTGCTTTCCACAGCATGACAACAGTCATTTTTGTTTTAGCAAGACTACCAGTTGGAAATTATTAACTTCTATAATCAGTATCAACTTATGTCATTAAAAGGCCCAGCCCAAATTCCTTACATGCAAAACAGAAAATTTTGAGTGGTTCCTGGTCCAACAATTTTTAAAATCCACCAAAAAGAACCTCTAAAGTTTACTAATCAATACATATTTAATTTGTTTCTTCCATATAAAACGTTTACTCAAGTAAAATTACATTTATTCAAGTAGTATCCTAAATTACAAATCTGGGATACTAACTCTATGAGGGGGAAATATTGTACTTTTAACTTTTTTTAATGTATTCTTGTTTTTTGTTTAGTTCAAGAAAAAGTAGTGAAAATGTAAATGTAATGTTTATATAAGAATAAATAAGTGAAATATTCATATGCAATTTAGGTTTTAAATATTTGAACTAAGTTTATTAAAACAAGAAGTGACACTAACTTGCAATCTAAATGTACTTATGCTTCACCTCTCTGCACACTTTTTTTGTGTCTGTTTTGTTATGAGTCAGGGTTAAGATGTCCAAGAGCTGAATTATGAGAATGCATAATATCTAGAGGTGCACTGATAACAGTTTTACAAAAAGACACTAGTACTGTATCAAGTAGTTTGAGCTATGCAAGTGCCGGCCTAAGTGCCACTCAATTTATGGTCCTTCATGCTATCGAGTGGTTGCCTGTTATAAAAGAATGACGCACAGTGTGGTAGATACACAGCACCCAAATGAGCTGTACTGAGAGTTGGACAGTGAATAAATATAAACTTCACATATAGCAGCATTCAGATTTTTTTATATCAACAGACTTTTTCCTGCCACATAAAAACGAGAGTTAGTTTGCACAGAAAACTCCCACCATGAGCTCAGATGCAGAGTGAGGTGCTCAAACAAAAGAAATATTTATTAATAGTTCAGCACAACACAAGTGAGAGAATCCAGCTTCCAGTGCTCTGGATAACGCTGGGCTGGCAGGCAGAACTGAGTCCAGGCTCTGGTCCTGTCTGAGGTAAAGACAGAGAGGGAATTGACAAAAGACAACAGGCCTATATACAAGCTCTAGTGCTAGCTGGCTGGCGTGTACTCATACAAGCTGATGCACCGATCCGACGGGGATTGGAAAGTTGGTTAAATGGGTAGAGCTGATGGCAGGATGTGGAACAGGTGCGCTGAGTGGCGAGATGAGCCCTGGTGTGCATGCAGGAGTACGACTACGCCCACCAACGCCATCCATTGCATGAGGCGAGAGCAGAACACAGAGACAGACACCAACCAAACCACACCAAGCACTGAGCGGGCACACAAAAAGGGCAAAAGAAAACACAAAAACACAATCCCACACATAATGTCAAGGCGGCCAAGGTCACTGAAGCTTCATGTGGACGATGCACGTGTTTTGTACTATACGCTGTTGTTGGCAAAGGTGGTTTCATTGCTGGTGGCTGTTTCTCAGCCGTTGTTTTTGCAAAACCTCTCAAGCCGCGCTGAAGATATGGAGCTTGACTGAGTGAGAGCATGTGCGAGGAGGTGATAGCAGTGACTGTCAAACTGATTTTTATTTTCATTTCTTTGGCTATTAGCTCCACAGTTTGCTATGACATTCTAAGACATGTTAACTGTTGATACCTGGGGACGCAGCATTATCACACAGTTTGAATCAATGTAAACTATGCCCCCCTCCCTTCTTATGTCCTTCTCATTTTCTTTATTGGATGGCCGCCCTGCACTGTGCTTAATATTTGCAGTTAAAGTTGGCGTCTGTGTGTCCTGCTCAGGGGATCTCAGTGAGAAAAAAAAAATCAAAACTGGTAAATATGTGCTTCCCAATTATGCTTAGAAACACAGAAAACAAAAATATGAAAGCTGTAGAGCAGGATTTCGCACCAGTCTTTTCACTACTGTTGCATGTCCAACTCTAGCGAGCCCTGTACAGTTCTGTGCCTGACTTTCCACTCAGTCGCTCCCAGTGTAAAACCCCTCAGACCAACCCACAATCAAGACACTGTCATCGATCAACTGTGGTCAACGTGCTGCAGGGCCAAAGATGTCTTTTCCTCTGCCAAGTGGCTTCTTGGAGAGTTATGAGAGAGAGAGAGAAAGAGAGAGAGAGAGGTGTTCTCTATGGGTTTTACCTGTGTCAGACACCCCCTCTACCCATGTTCTGTTGTGATTGGGCCTTAGCCTCCATCGCTCACTGCCATCCAGACCTCTCCCCTGTGTGTGTGTGTGTGTGTGTGTGTGTGATGGCCCGCTTATCTTTGATGAAAGCCGTAAGAGGATCTCTTCATCACCCTGCCAGACACACAGGGCTACAATACCTTTTCAGTTGTGTTCCACACAGGGATATCAGTTGTAACAATTCTACAAAAAAAGTAGTGCATAGAGAAAGTTACATACACATAACACAAATACAGTACTTATACCCTGCCCCTGACAAGGAGCTAAAACGACCATGTGAATGTAAACAGCATTATCCAAGGATTTGTCCAGATTGAGGAAGATATCACAATCCAGTGTGCTGATATAGACACAAGCAATTAATCTCACATTAGCACAAAATGCTTTATGTTAGATTACTGATACTACAATATTAAATGATACTTTGAAGAAATTTTGGGAAATATCATTCTTTGATATCTTACCCTGATTAAGATGGTCAGCTTCATTCCTGTACATCTATTTATTATTCCTGTTATTTTTAGGCTGATGTGATAACGTCTGTCCAGGGTCTCCAGATAAAAAACTCTGGCGCATTTATAGCGATGTTCATTAATGTACGCTGTCCCTGATAATGAAACCAATTAGAAATACTTCCACTAAAGAACGGGCCAGGATATTAAACCAGCTTAGCACAAAAAGCAGGGGGAAAGGGCTTACTTAGGTCCTTTAAAGTGCAACTAACACTTCTAAAGATGTCTTAATTACTTACAGTTTTTTTTTTCAATTGCTAACAAGCGTTTACGTAAACTTAAGATACTTTATCAAACTCTCAACACAACGACACGCCTACGTCGCACAATAAGCCAAATAGCACATTTTCTGCTCAAAACCACATTTTGTTCTTTAAACACCAACTCTACATTTCAAACACAACAAAACACTCTCTACATACGCAAACTCTATCAAAACCCAGAAAACCTGACTCAAAATCAAATAATTCTGTCAACAGAGCGATAACTTCCTAATTGAAACAGTTGATGGCAAAAACTGAATTACTTCACATGTTTCAGCTCTACCTCCATACAGTAGACAATGTGAAATCCATTGTTTTTTTGTAATTCCATTACTGTAAACCACCCAACATTTTTGGCTTGAGGGTCGAATGAGTGCATTTTTGGCAACAAACTATAAAATGAATGAGTCATCTTTACTTTATAGAACGTACCATAGAAAAAATTGTAATTGACTGAATTACAGAAACAAAAGCTTTATTAGCAACACTGAATGTCAGCCAGTGATCAATAAGTAATCCAACCTATGTGGCTTTTGGTTCAAAATGGGTTAAAATAGTGTCAAATACATTTATGTTCCTTCTCGGCCACTGCGCTCCTCCAATGAACGCTGTCTGATTCTGCCATCGCTACACACAAAGCAATCTCAGTCCCTGTTCTCATCTATAACACCACTATGGTGGAACGAGCTACCACATGCCATCATAGCAGGGACGTCCCTGTTATTGTACTCACATGCAGGGTGCGATTTGTGCAAAAAAAACAAAACAGAAAATGGCTGTCTTCCCTTGGACACACAAATGTCTCGTGACAGTTGATAGGCTATTTTTTGCGATTTGTAACCAATCACATGACCAGTCAGGGATATCGAGCAAGACACCAGAGTGGTAATTAGAGAGGCAGCTGGATCACAGCCAAAGTGGGGCATAAATTTAACCCTGACAAAACTATGGATCAATCCAACCTGTGAGTTTTGTGAGCAGTTGCACTAGTGAAGTAGCATTGATCACTCTGAGGTAGGGATACATTTTCCACCAGGGATAAAAATTATTCAGCAGAGGCAGGGATATATGAATATGGCTATATTATGAAGGGGTAATCC
>JAPMOB010251253.1:0-16560 GCA_029875015.1 Lepomis gibbosus
CCCTTGTTGTGTGTTTCTCCCAGCAGGGCTATGTCCTCGGCAGCCACCACGTCTCCATCTGTGGACAAAGTGGATGGATTTTCACGGAAGTCTGTCAGGAAGGCCAAGCAGAAGCGGTCGCAGAGTTCGTCCCAGTTCCGCTCTCAGGGCAAACCCATAGAGCTCACGCCCTTGCCACTGCTTAAGGGTAAGGGGTGTGTGTGTGTGTGTGTGTGTGTGTGTGTGTGTGTGTGTGTGTGTGTGTGAATAAAGGGGTTGATGGTGTGATAACGCTGCCAAACACTCACATTAAGTAACTGCTGAAATGATCTTACAGCTATGTTTCTGCAAAAGTAATCAACATCAGTTTGTTATGAACAGATCACAGATAAGACGGGGGTTTCACAAATTAACCTAGCCGGTGAAAGTCTTGCTTCATTAGGCGCAGCTTTACTCTGCATTTGATCAGTTTCAACACAGTTTGAACTTGTGACTTCTCCATTTAGGATTGAAGTCGGTCACTTTTAAAACTAACACATAATCTGTTGTTAATTTGAAAGCAAACCCTTGTAGCCGCATCTTAAACGGTGTCTTTGAATTCACGGTGCCTCACTTGAGTTAAGAGCTAAAGTTACTGTAAAGCACAATACATTTTACAAAGTCAGTAAACCAGTTTCCTACTTTTGTCTTTAATAAATAGAACAGCAATTGGCCAGTTGACTTATAGAGCAACAGGACATGCAACATATCAGACAGCGTTTCAAATCAAATGTGACAGCCCTACTGTTAAATGGCTTGTTTGCTCCAGCAAGTTATAAGCAGGCTGAGTAAAGAAACGCAAATTATAGATGGCAGAAAGCAGAGCTCAGTGTACGGTCACTGTAGTCACACTCGGAAATAGATTTTAGGAGCAAAAATATGAACTTTCCCCCTTTTCAGCCAGTTTTAACTGCTGTTTTTTGTGAACGTAATACATGACATAATAACATTACCATGACAACCAAAAACTGACCGGCTGGAGCGTTCACTGACGATATGCTGTGTTAACATCACTACACTGTAAAGTTTAGCCCACTTTACTGTCTGGCAGGAGCAGCTGCTACTTACCCATGATAGGAACTAATGTGAGCGTATCAGTTGTTATCAATCACACAGTCGATGCAGTCAGACTGTATATCAGACCGTGGCAGGTGAAAGTGCGTCGCGTTTTCTGTCCTCTGTCCTCCAACACCGCACGCACAGACGCCATAATGAACATACCTGCTGTAAGTTCTTAGTACATGACATGATAAATCGGTTAGCTAGCTCACAGCGATGTTATTCGGTTTGATGCTCTGACTTAACGAGGCGTGACAGTGCGCCTGCGCGAGCTTGGAGAATGACGTATGACTTATGGAATTTACTATAGTCATACGTCACCACCCCGTTTTAACAACGCAGCAACTTTGAGCACAAAATTAAGCTATTTGTCAGAAACTATTTGGCGAACTATGTTGGTAATCGTTGTCTTTAAAGGTCAAAGCTTTTTCAAAAATCTTGACCAGAGGCTTGACGTCTAGATGAGCCAATAAACATTAGTAGGGATGCACCGAATGTTCGGCCGCCGAAATTATATCGGCCGAAAATAGCAAAAAAGCACCTTTGGTTTTCGAGCTAATACGTCAAAAGACTGCCGGCAGTGTTGAAGCATTTTAAAGTGTCAGAGGCGTTTGCAGATGCTGCTTTGCTAAATTGTCTCTTAGCACATCCATCTGTGGCTTCAGGACACATGTGACGTCTGTTTTTCAAAATAAGGTGTCTATATAGGGTGGAAATAAGATTAATTGGACGATATTCACAGAAAGTGTAGAACATATTACATGTAATTTACTTTACCAGACACTCTGGGGCCTCGGACCCCCCCCATAGTCTCTCCAAATCCTGTGGGGGAAAAAGCACATTTTGATTTATTTCATTTATGGAATGATAAAAATAAAAAGGCAAAATAAATGGAAAAAAATATCTATGCAGTTGATCGGTGTTCAGTATTCGGCAAATTCTTTCATTATATTCGGTTTCAGCTTCGGCCAAGAATTTTCATTTCCATGCGTCCTGTGCTGTCCAGACTCTGCAGTGAGTTTTTGACATTAGCTTCACCTTCACCCCAGCTTGTCTTTTAATATGTAAACCACGCTCTGAGCGCGTGTTTGCCTGCTGTCTGCCTCCCGAGCTCTTCTCTGCTCAGAGATGCTTCATGAAATTCTGAGCCCAGAAATGACTGTGAAACCGGTGCTGCCAAACCTGAGCCAGTTATTTTCCTGTCCAGCTTTTTCCAGAGTCTAGCTCTGTCTGGGTGTTGCTGCTGTTGTTTCCATGCTCCTTTGTGTTTGTGTGTGTGTGTGTGTGAGTTAGCTACGTGTCCAGACAGGTAGACCATGATGATCACACAGGGCAGGTAGTGCTGCTGTCTGTCAGTGACGTAGAGAAAGTATGTCTTCGATATCCTGTTTCCACAATTGTTAAGGTCTGGGGAAGACTGATTCACTTGACACACTAATAAACACATGTTCTTATGGAGCCTCTAAGATAAGGTGCATGTGTGTTTCATGTGAAATGGGTAAAACAAAACAACACGCTTTCGGTTGGAGAACATGTTTTATTCTATTCTCTTTTATTCTGTTTGGCCCTTAGATTCATCTTGCAACCCCATTTTGGGAACCGCTGACCCAGATGCAGATTGATATCTTAAGATGCATGTTGTGCAGGAACAGGAACAGGCGGCGGCCAACAAACATGATGCAATATTGCCTCAGACTTGTTAAGGAATGCTCGTGTATTTACATATCACACAGCAGGTCAGAGTGAATCTGCTGATGCGTGGCGTGACGCTGGGGCGTAGTACTACACAGTGAGACAGCACATCACGTTTCTCTTGGATAAACACAGCAGGTGTGTGTTGTGGTGACGGCAGGAATGCAGCCGCACAGAAACCAGACTGAACAGTCACCTGTCACAGTTCGATTGAAAACCACCTCTTGGTTCCTGCTGAGGCTCCGCCCTGACGCGTCACAGAGGGCGGGGCTTACATTCAGGACAGACAGACCCTCTCTCATCACTCACTGCTCACTACTCCCTGTGTAGAGTGCAATATAGAGAACTTACCGGCAAAATGAAAACACTTTTGGACACTACTCCGGTCACTCTCTGCAACGTTTATTGCGTCATTGCTGTTGCACGTGCAAAATCAACATCAGCTGGTCGACCATTTTTCTGTCACTGCAAGGCATGATGGTATATATGGCTCTGTCCGCTACTTTTTGAAAAGGCGTTCTGGGTTACATGGAGTCCACTATATAGGGCATTATAATTCTCAGACAGCACTACAAAATGGCGAACTCCCTGTTCATAGTTTCTGTCACATGACATGCGCGGTGACCTTGAGGGCAAAACAACAGATCACACACTGAAACGGAACCACATACAATATCAAACGGGGTCGGACGTGATGAATTTAGCGCGAGGAGGATGCACATGTGGCAACGTCCGGTTTTCAGAATAAGGCGTCTGTATGGAAATAAGATTAATTGGATTATATTCACAGAAAGTATAAAACATATGATATGTGTCCATTAAAAGTAAATAAAAACCACAACAGCAAAATGCTCGGGAAATTACTTATTCTATTTTCTATTCTGTGATTTAGGGCTGCTGGAAAATCATTAAATACATTTGTTGACTTTTGTTGCTGTTTCATCACCCTTTACAGCTCTACGATGGGTTTATGATTTAACAGTTTACTAGAGCCCAACATTGTTTACAAGAGTGCAAAGTCCTTCATAGATAGCCTCTAAATTGTGAACCAAATTAATGCATTTAACTTTAAAATGTACAAAACTTTCTTCCTGGAGAGCATGATCCCAGACCCCCGATAGGGTCAGAGGCCCACCCACCATAGTCTCTTTATTTCTTATTCAGTGTTTATTTCTTTAAACATTATCATTTCTGTTACTGCTTGGGTTTTTTTTATAGTTAAAAGGTTGAAAAAGTTCAATTTGAAAGAAATCCACATTATTCTTACTTGTTATGTCTTCAGGACTGAGTGAGCGGTTGTGTTATTTCCCTTGTTTGTTTACAAGTCACAGTTTCTTAAAATACAAAACAAAGATTCGGCTGATGCTGCTGTGTTGTACTTGGGGAAACAGTATTGTTGTCGACTTTACATGATATATTTGTGTTGTACAGTGCCGGAAAAAGGTTGTGGTGATAGAAAGGTGTGAACATTTGTCTGAGGAGTTGTGACCCTCTGATAATACAAAACGGGAGTCTCTCACACAAAATCTGATCTGAGTGTTGGTCATGAATGTTGTTATTTGGGCTAAGAAGAGAAGTGATAGTGGATATTTTTATTAGTATTTAGGAAATGTATTTTCTACCAACTTAACATAAACACATCTCTAAAAGACCAAACTCCCTTTCAGCCTGGCGGTTATGTTTACTTCAGCTGGATCCAACGTGGCTGGAGATAAAAGCTACAACTTGCTAGTCACCATTTTTAGCTTCAGCCTATGGGATTTTACACTACAGAAATTAGCCTAGCGGCTAGCTGACTTTTAATCCACTCATAGCTTTACAGTTTATATTCATGCTATACTAAACCAGGTGTGTTAAGCCTTGCTTTTCTCGTCCGTGGTCGTAAAATATTAAGTGTGTCCCCGTCTTCTAACGTAGGCAGATTTATACTTTTCTCACCGCTAGTTTAATGAATCTCCTGACGGGACACCCCAGTTGAATTTCAGTGTCATATGATATATAATGTTAATGTTACGAGTTGTCGTTGTCCACTCAAATACTTCACCTGCTCTGCATGGAAAATGCATAACCTTTTTAATAGTGAAGCATTAAATTTTAAAGTTCAATAAACGCATGATGTTTGCTAAGTCAGTCAAAAGTTTATTTCATAATCGTGATTTCAATTATGACCAAAATAATTGTTTATTTTGCCATAATGGAGCAGCCCTATGTTTAATTATATTCTGCGAAGACATTAAATAAGTCAATAGTACTTGTTACAGTAATGTTTGTACAGTAGGTAACAGTTTACTTGTGAACTTGTGAGTTTGCCAGCATGTGTAAAGCAACAGACAGAAATTACTTCCACTTTCTTTCATAGTTTATTTTAGCTTGTCTTTTATGGTTGTACTGTATTTATCTGCGGCACACGGTCGGCCTTTCTCAGTACCTCCCTGCTTCAGTTTCACACGTTCGCTTCACATTCACACAGCTCCACACATTTCTCACCTCCCCAGCACAGTCGCAGTGTGCTGCTCCCGACGGCCGAGCCGCTCCACAGGAACTCTGCTTTTACTGCACAGTCGCTTCGGGAGGCGCTTTGCTCACAGCAGAGTCGGGCTGTCTCGAATTAGAAACGCTGTCGGACACGTCACCGATAACAGATTTCATTGTTAGGTGTTATTCCCTTTCTGCTGCTTCTGTACTGTATTTTGTTCCTGCGGGGACACATACTGTACATTCTGAAGCGAAACTCCGATCCCTCCTAGGGGAAACACTGAAGAAGAACATTCATTTAACCCTTACTACTTTTTTTTTTTTTGCTTATGCGAAAAATGATCAGAGACAAAAAACTGATATGATGTGAACAGATTTTATGATCTGCTGCAACCCTATTTCAAACTATATTTTAATATAATATATTAATACTAATATGCTCTTCTTGGTCTCGATAAACTCTGGTCTTGGTTAGGGATGCAACGATTACAGATTTGTCACAGGAATAATCACGGTTTCACAATTACTATGCATTAATTAATTTCACAAAACTAGTAGTGACTGAAGTTGATTTTTAATTACATTAACAATTATGTCTATAATATGTCAGTATTATTAATGTTAAGGAGGAATATTAACTTCATTTATCCCTCAGGGGAAATTGTTATTAAGGAGGGGAATAAACTGAACCGTTGTTGTCATCAAATCTCATCCACACACATAGGTTTTAGTGAAAATGATGAATGAAATTGAGAACATCTCTCATACAGTGTTATTAATAACTCAAATGCAGTTAATTGGTATAGACCTGGAAGTCCATAAGCTCCTGATGTGATGTTACACCTGGCAACATTTTCTCAACAGGACGAGGCAACAGGATGTAACTTTAAATGTTCAGTGACTGAAGGTCTGCAGAGGACGACGTTCCTCCATAAAGGCCCTTTCAGAAAAGTGATTTGTAGTGAGTGGAAGCTGCTCAGTGCAAAAGTTTAACTATTTTGACCGCAGCGCGAGCTCGCCGTGCGGTGCACGTTGCTCAAGGCGCAAGTCACTGAAAATAATGGGCCTCATAGCGTTGCGGTGGGTCTGAAAGGTTACACCTGCTTTGTTTGTTTACGTTGCAGTGAAACCTCGACTCTCACCGCTACGCTGACGATTGTAAGTGACACGTTTATATTTAATTCCCCACCTACTTGCCAAGCTATTTAACTCAGTTTTTAGGTTATGTATTACCTTTACTTGGGCGTGCAAAGCTGGATGTTGATGGTGCTGCATCAAATTTGATGTAGTCATTCGCTCCTTTAGTAGCAACCTTTTAATGGCAAGCTTTTGAACAGCTGATCCGTCATCTTCAGTAACGCCCTGGCCAGACATGGTGTACCGGAAATGCTCCCACGCTGCCGACGTTTCTTTGGTGGAAATAAAGCTTCACAGTTTGGTCCCTCTGCCAGAGTTTAGCCAGAGTACAGTAGCCTCTGATAAACACGACACTTAAGCTGGTGCAGCGCTCCGGGAACTTAGTTTTCATTTTGTGCAGCAGAAACTCTCGGTGTAGCCTTTAGGATTAATTAACTTTTCTGTTGTAAACCACAGTTAATAGTGAAATCCGGTTATCGCTGCATCCCTAGTCTTGGTCTCGACTTGGACTCTGCTTGGACTAGTCTTGTATACAACACTAGTCCAGACACAAGCTGCTGATGAGAACCCAAAACATTTAAGTCTAAAACTGACTATATTCTGATTTTTAAATCAGGACCTATCAGTTTAAAGAATTAGAGAGACTCCAGATTTCACCACACAGTACGTTTTGCCTTTTGTCATCTCTTTTACTGACAGGCTCTTCTACGGCTAATCCTTCAGCATTATAAAACTGCCGGGGAGATTATGTATCAGGCAGCGCTGTATTTTATTAACTGGACAGCAAACACTGAGGCGACCGCAAGGCGTGCCTGTTTGGGAATGTTTTACACCAGCGTGCAGAGAAAGATGTCAGGGATATATATATTTCTGTTATTTCAAAATTTTTAGTATTTTAAATTTAGTTGATTCTATTTTAATTTGTTACCTCCTTTGTACATTTTTGTCATTTTAGATTATTTATTCTTTGTCATTCAAATTCTCTCTAGATGTGTCTGCTATTTCTTTGAAGTTGAGTTTCCTGCCGTGTGTGTATTTATGTATAGCTGCATAATTTTTTTTCGGGATAGTTTTTAAAAAAAAAGACTGGTATCTTTTATTTCTGGGACTCTTTAAGAGCTTCCACTGTTTTTGAAAAAGGATTTCCTGTTTTCTTTTTAATACCCGTCAAGGATGGTATTAGTGTGGCAGCTCAACAAAAACAAACCTCTTCTCCTGCATGTCCTTCATTCAACCTTTTCTTGTTGGGATGCATATTTTTATATTTCCTTTTATTCTGCCTTTCTAATGGACGAAGCTGCTCTGCTATTTCTTTCCCTCCTTTTCCATAATCTCTGTGTTTTCCCTCCTGCCTTGAGGTACACATGTACACAGCAGCAGAGGTGGGCGTGTATCTGTATTCAGACCTGTCTGTACATCATCAAGATGCACAAATCACTCCCTCCCTCCTCCTCCTCTTAGCGGGTTAGTCACCGTCACAGGTCAGACTTCATCCAGAAATGACAAGCAGGGTCTGGGTAAGGCATGGTGGATTACATAAATCCCATGTTTGGCAGTGCAGCTCATTCCTAGATATTTAGAGGAAGACGAGAAGGGCGCAGTTTCCTCAAAGGGATTCCCGGGCAAACGGATGACGCAAGCAGGCGTTTCACAGTAGACCCAGTTTATTTCTCTTCATAGACAAAGCCACGCCCCTGGATCAATAGGGATTTACCTCTGTGAGTTTTTTAATAATGATTTACAAGATCAAGGAAACACCTAAGAGTTATGGTCCAGGATGTTCCCATGAACAGGCCTTAAAATCCAGATTTTGACTTGACATAAACTGCCTCATAGCAGAGTATTCTGCCCGGTTTCTCTGTATTTAGTGACTTGATGCTTCCTCAGATAAACTCTGGGAAGCTGACACTGCACGACAGGTCAGAGCGAGCTGCAGACGTTTGATTGTAGTTTACTTTTGAGTTTTGTATGTCAGTCATGTCTGATGGTCAGTGTCACATTATTGGTTTGGTGTTGTCTGACACAAATAACTTGTTTATGATATCCAACAAGTATATAATAATTAAACCCTCAAAGGTTTGGCAGGAGTGTACGTGTTACTGGCCAGGCATAGTAACAAAAATATACATGTGAAGCAAGCAGTCCTTTTTTAAAATCACCGGAGTAAACACATTCAGATTATGACGTCACCAGTGGTTTAGCATGTTTGATTGTTTGGACGACTTTGCTTGAAGAATTTCGGCGCGCAGTTTTCTTCTGATCCACTCCTCTTTGTCCAGTACAGCTTTATTTTACTGGGTACCAGTGGAAAAGGTGCTTGGTTTAAGTCGGTTGTGTTTTATTTTGCAATGCTACAGCCACCCCTTGAAACATTGGATACCTCCAATGACTCCCTCCATGCTGTTAGCTCTCCAAGCAAAATGTATGGATGCAACAATTACCATTATTGTCACAGAAATAATCACGGATTCACGATTATTAATAACTGAAATGAAAGTTATTTGGTGGCCTTTAGTCCTGAAGGTTTAAAAGCTCCTGTGCGTTGCACGTTGCTCGACGTAGCATCAAAGCGCCCTGGTGCAGCACAAGTCATTGAAAATAATGGGCCTCATGCTGTCGGTGCGGTGGGTCGGAAAGATTACGCCTGCTTTGTTTGTTTACGTCGCACTGAAAGCTCGACTCTTACCGCTACAGCATCGATTGTAAGTGACACGTTTATATTTAATTGTATTGCCTTTACTTGTGATCCCGCATGTGCTGCATCATGTTTAATGTAGGTATTCGCTCCTTTAGCAGCAACCTTTTTAACGGCAAGTTTTGAACAGGCGATCTCTCGCCTCTTTAACAACGCCCTGGTCAGTCTTGATGTACCCAAAATTGTCCCACTCTGCCGACTTCTGCCGCCAGAGTTCAGCCAGTATGCAGCAGCCTCTGATATGCGAAGCACTTAAGCTGGTGTGCCGCTCCGGTAACTTTGGTGTAGCGGAGCCTTTATGATTAATTAACCGTTACGTTTTAAAGCGCGGTTAATAGTGAAATCCCGTAATCGCTGCATCCCAACACGTCTACCGCCGCACTGCTGCCGTATCGTGTAGTGTGTGTGTAATTTAATAGATTGCCCCGTCATCACTGATACTCGATCCGGCTATTTGAGTCATTATCGGGCTGATGTCACTTTTGTATCCATGTATCCCTAGTTGGCCATACTGGCAGCACCAGTTATAAGTTTGAGCTGTACGTCCAAAGCAACCTGACTAGCAGGGTTTAACCAATTGTTTAAATGCTAAATTCTTCTCTCCTGAT
The DNA here is from genome assembly GCA_029875015.1 of Lepomis gibbosus. Lineage (NCBI taxonomy): Eukaryota > Metazoa > Chordata > Actinopteri > Centrarchiformes > Centrarchidae > Lepomis > Lepomis gibbosus. The sequence goes on from JAPMOB010251253.1 coordinate 9,685, forward strand.
TTGCTTAAAACTTTACTTTAGAGTGAAGTGTGCTAAATTAATAGCAATGTTTCAGTTCACAGGGTTTACAGATCCAAAGAAGGCACCGAACCAAACATCCTGTACCAAATGGTTCAGGAAAAATACACGTACTGTTGGGCCTCTACTCTGCATAAAAATGAAGATTACTGGTTTGGAAAAACAGTTAAAAGAATGATTCTCATTTCTTTCAACTTGCAGACTGCCCTTTTGCGAGGCACTTAATCTTTTATTATTATATTATCTTTTATATTATATTATTTTATATTATATTAGCACGAGGCTTGGGTTGTTGTACACACATCCCAGTGGGTCTGTACACAACTTTGTGTATGTGAAGCAGAAACAAAAAACATAGACGACCTGCCAGAGTCTCCAGAATCAATAAAGGCTGAATAAAAATTGGAAGGGAAGTTGAAAGTGTTACCTGATCTCGCTGCCTGTTTTTAGGGTTTTTGTGATTTTGTTTTTTTTTGTGCTGCTGTTACTCGTGCACATGTACGGTAACAAGTTTTCTCTAAGGTAATAAACATTCATAAGAGCAGGGGCGGCAACAAAACCATCACATTGCCCAGATGAATCCACCCTTCATGTGTCATGGTAAGACAAGATTCAGCAGTGATATCGTAAACATACAGGAGGAATTATATAATCTAATTTACTTACATGTTAAAGCTCCTTCATTTTCTGCTGAGATGTTTGCTTAAGAGAGAGAGAGAGAGGTGAAGAGGCTGGCGGGAAACCTGAAGGAAGGATTAGCAGTCCTTTTTTTTTTTTTTAATGTTCTGTGGAAGAAGAAGTAAAGTAGGAGGAAGAGGAGGGGAAGGAGATGGTTCCTGTCAGGCAACAGCTTAACATAAACAAAGTCAGCTCCTTCTCTGTTTGGAAATCTGCCCATCCATCTTTCATTCCCTTTCTCCTAATCTCATCGTCTTAGATTCAAACCTAGATGCAACGTTTCTTTATCCTTCCTCCCATATTTAGTTTTTGATAAAGCAATACCTCGTCACTGTGAGTCAAAGAATCGGTGCCATAAAACCATAAAAACAATGGTTACGACAGACACAAAGCTGCAAAGAGCTTCAAGCGGCAATGATCAAGGTCCAAGCAGATGAGCTGACAGATTAAAATGTCGAAATAATTTTGACTCTTGGCAAAGATGCTTTTTGAGGTAATTGTGAAAACATACATTTGATAATTACAGCGGCACCTTGAGGTCAGTGAGCGTCATTATATGTGCCTGAATAGCAGGTGGAAGTCTTACGGTTGTTGCTGCATAGACACTTTTTAGCGGACAAAAATAAAAGGAAGACAGCCAGAAGCTTTATACGTGATGTGACCTCTAGGGGCACTTGAAAACACACCACATGCATGGACTCCCACATTTTTAGCAAGCAGGACTCGCCTGCCACACACTTTCTCACAAGACAATCACACGATGTGCCAGACTTTTGGTTTAAACTTAAAATGCTTACAACAGTTACAATGTTGGTGATCAAATTCTGCTGCTTTCGAGTGTATTGTCAAATATTTTGGTGACGTTTGATCCAGCACTGTGCAAAAAATAAAGAAAAATTGGACATACAGTACAACTAACTAATGTTCATTGATTTAACATATTTAGAAAACTATAGAGTGACAGATTTCTGAATTGACCAATGGCTGCACTGAGGCAAACGTTTATCACATCAGTGGACAGGGCAGTGCATAAAAACATCGGTACTACAATATATCGCAGTACTTTTCATATACTTATCATATTGATACGTAAAAATTGCGCTTTGACGGTTAGCTCATTGCTAACATATAATGGGAATCTCCATTAATATGCTAACAGAAATTAGCATCACAATAATATAAATTTAACATAAACTGCACATTTTGCTTCACATGCGTAACGTCCTGAACAACATAATGCACAAATACTTACAGACATGTTTCCCGAGCTCTGTGTGAAATTTAAAAAAAGTCAGATAAATATAATTTTAATTCACAGTTTGAAAATATTGTGTTTGGACTTGCAGTGAATAGAGAGAGAAAACCTGCATTGAACCGTTTCATGGGCATTTTGCATTCATAGTTATCGTGATGCATCGTTATAGGACTGTCTAGCAATACACCGATTATCACTGAATTGCTGTATCGCGACAGCATGAATGTGATGTTGTGTAGTTGAAGCTTCATTCTTAATGGGTGTCGTGCAAACTGATCATTTATTCTCCAACATGCTGCAGTTTTACAGGAAGAGGACAGCGGCTGCACCCAACATTGTAAATTCACATTCTAAAGCTAAAGCTGGCAACGAAACCTAGGGAAGCTATTTACTTGAAACTTCAGAATAAAGGCATCTCTTCCAAAATAAAGCAGCTTAGTCTGTAGCTTGAAACAAGGTATTTTCAGATTATTCTCTATAGTAACATTGAATAATTTCTCATCACATGTCACATTTGCTGTAAGAAGTATAACACTGTAAACAGTTTTGTACATTTGAGATACAGATTAAAATAAAGATGAATTGCTTTTAATTACTTAAATCAAACCAGTAAATTAAATCAATATCTTGTCCACAACATACACGCTTATTAATCTTTTTGCCAATCATGACCAAACATCATCAAACAAACTGAACGTGACAGTAGAGCATGTGGGAAAGTGTCGTTATGTTTTTTATTTTATTTTTATGTATTGTTTGTTTGTGTTGGTGAGATAAAGGCAGTAGGGAATCACCAGAGGACTCACGATACGATATTATCACGATACTTATGTCACGATACGATATCATTGCGATATATTGCAATTTACCTTTTTTCAAACTTCAAATTGTGTCTGCAAAGGAAAACTTTTTTTTTTCTCGTGGACTGAAAAAAGCAACTGATTTTATTATTTTACTACAAAAAAGTAAAATTCTCATGTACAATTCATATAATAAAAGATATTGCGATACTATGCTGTATCGACCCCCCCCCTAAAAGGCAGTTTGTAATTGTCAATGAAACCTTCAAGGTTTGAGGTGAGTTTAAAAACAGAGAGAGAGAGATCTTATCAGACGGGCTGTTTTGTATCGGCCCCATCAGCACCTAAATCTGCTGATAATGCACGTTTTTCACCTTCAACTCTGCTGAGTTCTGCCGTTTGCTGGGTTTAAACTCACAACCTTTGTTCTAAGAGGGTCACAGCAGTGGCAAGATCTTAAAACCAATGGATTATTCACTATTCACTGGGGAGTCTGTTCACAGGAGTGACAAAAAAAATTATAAGCATCAAACTAAAAGTAAGAAAATGTTTGTAAGAAAGGACACACTCCTGTCAAAGCACACCCGCACTCCCATTTTCCTTTCTCCAAACTAAATAGACTGGGGAGCTGTATTCCAGCATGTTGTTGACAGAGGATAAAGGACAGTTGCCACCAGCCAAAGCTTTTCCATTTGCCAGTGCTTCTTGACAGTACTGGGGTAAATTTGTAGTCCGCCAACGTCCGTGTGAGGAGAGAAGAGATTTTCTAAGTGAAAATCAGCTTTCCTGTCCTCGTTCTCCCCCCTCTGCTCCTGTGACTTAAGTCTTTTCCTCCCTCCAGCTCTCCTGGAGGTGCCCTCCTCCTTCCCTAACTCGCTGACGTTGGCGGCTGATGTCCCACAATCAACCCCGCCCCCCTTTCACAGACGCTGTGGCGTAAATGGGGGAAAAACATGAGGAACGCAGCCTGCTGGAGCGCTTTTCTGATTTCAACAGCAGCTGGGGGCTAATGTGGGCCAAACCCTAATGTGGCTGAACTTGTTGTCTTTCAGCTCCAATAAGGTTCCTCTCACGTCCCCCTCGTGCAGGTGGACTGATGTGTCTCGGACAGCCGTTTTAAAAAAAGAGAGGAGCAAATAATAGGAAGAAAGAGAGACCTAGATGTACAATGCTGCACAGCCCGTCTCCGTTTGGCCAGTGAAGCCCCCCGACCCGCTGCCTCGTCTTCCCTCCCCACCACGTTCTCCGCTCAGGAGAAACCTGATCCGCGAGGTGTCTCTTTACATTTTTCCAGCCCCACTCGCTACAAACAGGGCACAAGAGGAGCGTGGGTCAGTTTAACTTCTGTTGGCCACATGTTTGCCTCAAATCAGCTCTCACCACAACGTTCATGACTGTCGTTTTCTACTGTTGGTGCCTAACAGGGAGAGGAAACCTGATTAAGTGAGTGACGGTATTAATGAGTGTGTGTGTGTGTGTTCACCAGAAGCACAGGAGCACTGTGTTAAAGTTAGCCTCTGCTGTCAGCCGCCGCCGCTGCTACCAGCCGGCCCAGCCTGTCATGTGCGAGGCAGACGGAAAGGTGGACTTAAAATGGACTGGGAATGGTAACAGAAGACGAGTATTTTTACTGGCTGACAGGAGAATGGAAAGTTCACTGGTGATTCAGTACATTTTTATTTTTATTAGCGCTCCATGTGGAGGAACGTGTTGGTTTGTATTCGAGCAAGTGTTGACCTTCTGCGAAGCGTTGATTCAGTCTGTGGCCGAGTATCAAACCCGCTCCGGTTCATTCAGAAACATGCCTTTTAATTCTGCTTTGATTTAATTTTGGAAAGCGAAGTTTGGGCCCAAGAAGCTTCTGTCTATTTTGCTCTTAACAAATGTCTGTGAGTGTATATATAGTGTTTAAAACATATTGTTAGGGATACTTACAAGATTCACTTTTAGTAGAATGAGTATTGATTATAAAATAAAAGACTTTGAATCAATTTAAATATAAAATTTGCAAAACTGGTGCTGATACCTGAGTTTTGGACACTTTGGACAATACTTCAATCAGTCAATAACTTTTTCTACAAAACATTTCTCGCCATTAAACAAATGCAGCCCAGCGTCGTCCCCTCGCAAGAATATTATGGCAAAGTGTGGAATTTGCGACACAACGAAATAAACGATGGAGCCTTATTTTAAATGATGTTTTGCTATCGCACAGCCCTAAGCAGCATGCGTCTTAATTAATAGTCGGAAATCGGAAAAATTGTCATTTTAAATTAGGAACTAATTATGAACTTGTTCTTGTATTCTGGTCCTTTATGATACTCGGTGCTGTGGGCACGTGAAAGTCTGAAACAAAAAACCTATTAGCTAATTAAATAATACAATTTACACAATGTTAAAAGAATACAAAAGGTACAAAAAGACTGAAAATATTTGCTTTGGGTTAAGAAAATAAAATGATTAATCTTTAAGGTTAAAGCAGTCTGCATCTTTAAACTTACAGTGATTGAATGGATATTATAATTAAAAACCTGTATTCGCTTTTCCTAATCTGTGGTGCAAATTATACTTAATGTCTCGCATCAAGACAGGAGAATAATGAGATCTTTATTTAGTGTGTCTATCCATGTTCGGAGCAATGTCAACATCAGCGCTGAAACAGTTCTAGTAGGACATTCATTCATTTGTTGATCGATATAAACAAATTTAAGCAATTTATCATATAAAAATGGAAAACATCTGTTCAGTATCTCCAGTGTGACGAGTTGCAGGTTCTCTCATGTTATTTTAAACTCTATATTGTGGGGTTAACTGCTGTTGAGACAAAATAAGTAATTGGAAGAAGTCGGTATTTTCTTCTATTGATCTGTTTGTGATTTTCCCCTTTAATGGTTTGGTCTATAAAATGTCAGAAAATGTCAAATATGCCCAAACAAAAGGTGAAATTGCTTGTTTTGGCAGATGAAAACCCAAAAAATTTTCAAATTACAATCAAATTAACACACTGGAAGAAACAGACAGGAAAATAATCACATTTGAGAAGCTACAGAAAAACCTTTGTCACTTTTGCTTGAAAAAAATGATTCAAACATGATCAAAGATGTTGCATATTAATTTCATTTCTGTGGATTAATCAGGTGATCAACTCTCTGATGGAGAAACCTTAACAGTTGTCTTGACACTAAAATCGCTTGATGTAGGCAAACAGGTGATTAGCATTAGTATTCACTGCACAGTGTTGAGGTTGTGTAAAATACAATTAAAACATTTTGTTTTCTTATCAGACATAATTAACTACTGCTTTTAAAACAACGTGCCGTCTCACAGAGACGTTTATCCACTGACATCATTAGCGTGGGCAGCTCACGGAGGAATAGAAAGCATCACGCCGGAAGAGCTGGAGATGTTTCTGCGTTATGTTTACTCATTGAACCGTACAGGGAGTGGAACCCCTGACCCAGATGAGTGTTAATACCAGAGCTGAGCAGCAAAAAGGCACAGATTCAAACAAGAGGAGGACACATGGTGCTGCTGTTGGGCGTCTGAGGGCATTTAGTGAAGGTGTTACTAGGATTAAAAGTGCTCACAGGTGCTGTAGACTGTTCATGCAGTGAATCATATATCATTGCACGTCACTGATGAAGCAATAATTATGCTCCCAGCAGTGTTTGAGTCTTTTTCCTACTATTATTATAAATTATTATTAAGTACGTGTGACTCCTTGTTACCCAGCCAGTGGAGTGAAAGTGAGTAGGGCGTCCATAGCTGTGCCGCCTGCCATGTTGTTGGCTGCAGTAGCTTGGAGCAAAGTTTACCCTGGATGACTGCATGTGTTAATGATTGACAGCAGCCTGGCGCCTTGCAGGGACACTTATATGAGACCTTAGAACATGGAGGTAGGGGCACGGGGAGTTTGTATCTGGGTCATGAATATACATTTATATGCTCTTCCATTACATAAATCCTGCCCAGCTGTTTGCACAGGTTCAGCACATGAACGCAATATTGTTATCTGAAGTGTAGCTTTAGTGCAGAACAAGGAAATCATTTTTATTGGTGGCTGGGCGTTGCTCTGTTCTGGCTCTGAAAGTAGCGAGCGGGTCGAAAATTAACGGCCAACAGTTT
>JAPMOB010251254.1:0-22727 GCA_029875015.1 Lepomis gibbosus
CAGTCTTTCATTTTATTTTCTATATATTACTTTTTAAAAACTATAACCTGTAGGGCTGCAACTAACGATTAATTTTATAGTTGATGATTCTGTTGATTATTTTCTCGATTAATTGTCGGGGCTCAAAAATGGTGAAAAATGACGATCGTTGTTTCCCCAAGCCCAAGACAACATCCTCAAATGTCTTGTTTTGTTCACAACCCATAGATATTCAGTTTACTGTCATAGAGGAGTAAATAAGCCTTTTGCCTTTTTTTCCTCAATTATCAAAATAGTTAAATAGTAATAATCTGTATGGTAACTATTGAATGTATTCATGGATTATTACAGACATCAAACTTGTTTTTATCTGGCTTAATCTTCTTTGAGAAGGTAATTACTGAAATAAATACTAACTGCCACAGCTTTAGAAGAAATGCATGTATGCCATCCTGATGGTTATGTCAGCCTTCAGTCCAGTATTGAAAGTGATAAACCTTGAAACACTAAATACTGTAGTAGAGTGACACATTTACCTAAGGTATAAATATTGAAAACTAAGGCAGAAGATGACATGCAAAATGAGAGAATGATGGTGAATGGGAGAAGTGAGTGACTCCAGATAATGACTGACTCTTGGTAGCGCTATGCTAAATGCTTACTAAGCTTTACTTAGTCTTGTCTGAGAAGATTTTTTATCCTTGTTTGACTTTTATTCGAGTATTTGGAGCTTTTTGGGCTTTGTGACAAACAAGGACATCATTAACAAAACAGGAAATGAAAGATGGATGTCCTGTAGCACACAGACCCTCAAAAAGCTGCAGATATATGCATGGGGAAACTGCTGCTATTGATAGACAAAAGTTAGACTCTTCCAATCAAAGTCAAAAGGCTAGTGCAGGATACATGTTGCTGCTTTTAAATGCTTATGTCAGTGATGGCAGCTGCTCATCATAAATCTCTGTGTCCTCTGTTGCAGTCCTTTCCCACACAAGGATAAAATATGGGTGGTGTGAAGCAAATTGTAGAGCCGTTAAGATTTCAGAACAGGCAGCAAATAAAACAAAAAAGTAGATAGCAGCTAAGCACTGAAGTGAAGAGAGGCATAATTAAGGGAAGCTTACATTTAAGAAGACAGATGGGAGAGAACAAGACGTGGCGTAACATCAAGTGGAGGTTTATGGACAAGCAAATGGTGCCAAAAGATAGTGATATATATTTGAAGCCCTAAAAGAACAGTCAGTCCCCGCTGCGACCTAATCCTGTTGTAATTAGGAGGAATGACTTGCACCTTTCTCTTCAGGAGCGCCCATTTTTGCTTTAAATAGTGTCTGTCACAGGATCGAGAGCTTCGCTAAGCATCAATTCAGCTGCTTATTGTAAATGAGCACTTGGTCAGCCAAAGAGTTCATGTGCAAGCTCAAAGAGAGTAGGGGTGGGCAAGAAAGGCCAAAATCTTCTATCACAATATAATTTAATATTACAATAATGGTATATATCACAATACAGTACTTGTTCTGTAAATTCAAATGCTTTAAAATAACCGTACTGTACTTCATCACATTTTAATATATTCTTTTTATTTGGAACCTCCATTCAAACAAAAACAACTCCTGCTCTGTATTTACAATTTCAGTCTCCTTCTCCATATTTTGTTGATTTGCTACATTATGTAGTCTTCCCCGAATATATAGCAGAGACAGATCTCTGCACTGTTGCACTGTTATATCGCCCAACGGTAAAAGAGACTCCTTTACACTGCATCAGTTTTAAGCAACTATGTTGAAGTCTCAAAAACTGAATTTTTAAAGCAAATCCTGAGGTGCAAAGAATGGACATATAGTCAAAGTCAGCTGTGGAGCAAAGTGTGATTTAGAAATCATCCATTCACAGCTAGTAATGTCCGTACACACATACAGCTTTCAGCATGCCAATAGCCATAAGCCATTCTTCTGAACACAAAAAAACATTGACATGGGCTGTCTATTTTTCTAACAGATTGCAAATAGCATCACCAGCTATTTAAGGGAATGATGAGGGTTCCTTAAATCATTAGCATAAGAGGGTCTGTGCCAGTCATAACGCATGCCATGCTGTAATAATGATACAGTGATCACCCACATAGCTAAGATATCCTTTGTACTGCAGCCTAATTGTTGATTTCTTGATCTTCCCATACACTGCATGCATTAAAGGATCCTGTCTTTCAAAGAAGAGGCCAGATGGTAAGGGCTTAGACAGTATGGGGCCTTGAGGACAGTACAAAAAGAGCAGTTATCCTGGGAGGAACCTACATTTTGACTTTATTGCCTCCTACCATGAGCACCTCGTAGACTTATTAGTCCAACGTTGAACATTGCTCTCAGAGGACACTGCACAATGCACATGTATGTGTAAGCTTTCATGACCTTATCATAACTGCTGTGTTGTCTTGTTAACACACACACACACACACACTCTCTCTCTCTCACACTACATTGCAGAAGGGCACAGGCCTTTGACAGTAGAAAGCGGATTAGACTGCAAACCCGAGATTTTTAGTGAGTTTAATGGAATAGAGATGAGTGGATGGGAGATTTAAATAAATTAACCTTCAGTGAATTCCCCGAGGCTTAGAGGAATGACGGAGGGGGTCTGAGGAGGAATTTTATTTTTCTTGTCACTGATGTTATGAATAGTCATGACATGATTATGGTTAGCTAGTGCTCTTCAGTGTGCATGTTAATCTTAGCTTGTGTTTGAAGCACAGCGGAAGTGAACACTTAAATTATTGATAAACGTTAATGCTATCTAAAGAAGGTTTAAAATCAAGGGCAACCAGACCAGGCTGAAGATACTGGAGACGTTTCACCTCTCATCCAAGAGGCTTCTTGAGCTGAAGAAGCCAATTGGATGAGAGGTGAAATGTCTAAGTATCTTCAACAAAGTCCAGTTACCCTTGATTTTAACCTTTCTCTGATAACTATGACCTGGATGACAGAGAATCGTCACAGACAAACTTTAATTTTCTGAGGACCGGAAAACAAGTAATTAATTACCCCCCTTTCACATTAATAACCCCGTTGCATTTTGTGTTTTGCCCTTTGTATGTGTCACAGTGTGTTCCAGCTCCATATGCCAATGTATTGGTAGAGTTTATATGACATGCAGAGCAGGGGGGAATTTGTAAATGCACAATGAGATGTTCCAATGCTAGCATAATTTTAAAATGTCATCACAACATCAGGGAATGGATTAACCTTTAGCAAACTCCCAACTGAACTGTAACAACATAATTCTTTCTTGGTACTTATCATGATATTAACCCTGATTGGTGCCTTTGACATTTACTTAAGGATGCAAAATGCTAAAAATTCTGGATATTCTCACTTCTTTATTGATTAGGATGCAATAACACACTGTACACTCACTCATCACTCATCGTAAACCGCTTACACTGTGTACAGGGTCGCAGGGGGCTAAAGTCACTCCCAGCAAGAGGCAGGGTACACCCTGCACAGGGTGCCAGTCCATCACCGGGCCAACATATAGACAACCATTCACACTCACACCTAATGGCAATTTAGACTGTGGGAGGAAGTCAGGTTAAATTGTTTTGAGTAATTCTAACAAAATTTAAAGGGGCTATATGTAGTTAGTATCTGACACAGTGGTTCACAGCCTTTTCCTGTCACGACCCCCAAGAACAACTGTTCAGGGATTAATGGAAAAAACCAACATGAAAACTACTACACTCACACAGGAAGACCACTGCTTGCCCATAGACAGAACAACTATTTTTTTGTGTGTCCATCAGAACTCATGTGCACACTTTGACTCTCACAAACACAGTCAATAAAATCTATCCTTCAAATTACATCACTGGTACAAGCAGTGTAATGTAAAATCCAGTCCACAGTTTAAAATGTTGTTAAAATGTTGTTTAAAATATGAGGATTTTTGTTTTTTGTTTCTTTCCTCTACGAGCTCGGGATCCCCTTGGGCTTCACCCCAGGTCCCCTAGGTTGAGAACCACTTCTCTAACACATGGTTACATCTGTAATTTGAAGTGTGAACCATTGGTGAGCATAGCTTGTTTGTCAACAATCTGTTAAGTCAGGTTTGGCCTTTTCTCCAGCAAATGCTAGAGTCCGAAACAAAGAAGCTCTCAGACATTCATTTTCTTTTGTTAAATGAGCAAATTCTGCAGGACAGTGCAGCTGTACATAAACTGATCCTGTGTATCCACCATGTGTACGAACTGCCTGTTTTAACTGCTCTTTGTCTTTGCTATAAATACACAGGAAGTGAAAAGCTTGGCTAATAGCCTCATGAGAATACCGCAGCTGCTTGGCATGCTTTGGCATCCATTGCTAAGTCACATCAGTCAGACACCTTGTTTATACAACTGCTAAGGGCACTCATAACTTGACAGTCCGCTACCTTTTTTTAGAGAAGCTCAGAGCTTGTGCCCACAGTCCCGGGCCAGAACATGTTATTTTGTTTTGATGGACACTCCAGGCTATGAATAGAGCAATATCTCATTTTGTCATGGTGACTGATCTGTGTAGAAACTTTTTACAGAGACATAATAGAGGTCTTGTGACTTTGTTATTATCAGTAACCTTTCAGGTGACCAAAAGCTAATTTGGGATCCTGTTTGAAGACTTGCTGGCTACCGCCCGACAGGACGCAGTGTCATAGCCTGTGACTGTCACTTTGCTATGACCTAAAGCAGACAGCTTTGCAGTAATCGCAATGCATCGTTATGTTATCACAATGTGGCCTCTCTTATTTCCCTTTTAATCTGTTATTAGATGCCCTTCCCAACCCAACTACATGTCGTCCACATGGTCTGCAATTCCTATTGTGACTTAAATCTTAACAGCATGGGCTCTAACTGGACTAGTAATTGGAACTGGTGCTTAAACACTGTGGTGATAGACACAAAATGAATCAACAACAAAGTTTGATAAATGATTACTTGTTTTCAATCACTTCTCAATCAACAACCATCAGCCTCTCAAATATGAGGATTTGTTGTTTCCTCTGTTTTACAATAACTGTAAATTGAATATAATTTGTTTTTTGACTGTTTGTTGAATAAAACAAGCAATTTGAAGAAATAACTGTGGACTCCATTAGTTGGTCTGTACCATGTGTACTGGCAATTTGTTTCGACAGGCCTGGGCATGATATAGATTGTTACAAGAACCTCACACTGTTTTAGTTGATAATATCCTCATAGAGAAGATAATAGATAGATAATATCCTTTTTTACTGACTGCACAGTGTTACCATTCAGATGAAATTCATTGTATATACCCAGTGGCTTCTCTGTCTACACTTAACTATTGGTCAATTCTCTGTACCAATCAGTGATATCTCTTGTTGGTCTGAAGTTCAGATAGAAAGAAGCTGTGCTTCATTGGAAAAATAATAAAAACTAGAAACCCTTGGTAAGAGATGTTTGTAATGTTCTGGGAATTATTTCTCCCAGTTCTTCTGAGTGAATCATGAATACATTTTTTTTTCTTTTTACAGCATTAATACATTCAGGTGGATCCAACTGTGAGCTCATGCTCTCATTAAGCTAAAGTTTATGAAGGCTCTTTCCTGTGTGTCTTGTATCATTTGACCATAGTAATTGTCTATTCAATGTCTAACTGCTCCTTGGCGAAACAATCGCCAAGTCCTAACTAGACTTGGCGATTGTTTCACATTGATTTTTAAAGAGGCTGGGGGTATGTTAATGCTGTGTGCTGCCATCTGGCCCTTTTGCCTTGTTCAGATGAATTTCTATATGTTTTTAGGTGCTATTGTAGATTAATAATCCACTGCTTAGGCTGTCCCCTCACTTGAACACTTACCTGCAGTGTTGCTGCACATTTCCTTAAGCTCCGCATTATTCACACTGCACCACTGGGTTTACTGGTTGATAAGAGTTCATTAAGGACTATAGGAGAATTACACAAATTGTTACAGCAGCAGAGCGCAGTGGTAGTTAAAGCTGTCATCTCTAAAGAAAGATCACAGGTTTGATCCCCATAGATGCAAGGATGCTTTGAAGTCATTGTTTAAAACAGAAAGTATGAACTCGTTATGTAATTGCTCTCATATTTTATGATTCTGTGTTGCAGCAAACTTGATTACCTGCATACCCTATAATTAGCGTATCTCACCCAGATTTGATTTGTGGTAGATGTATTAAAAAGTAGTGTGTTTATTTTGTTTTCCGTCAATTCGATTTCAAAAAAAATTTTGTATACCGCACAGTACAGCCAACATAATATTGTAGGGCTGCAGCTGGCAATTCATTTCAGGGTGGCGCGGTGGTACAGTGGTTAGCACTGTCGCCTCACAGCACTAAGGTCATTCAAACCCCAGCCTTTCTGTGTGGAGTTTGCATGTTCTCCCCGTGGGTTCTCTCCGGGTGCTCCGGCTTCCTCCCACCATCCAAAAACATGCAGGCTGTCTCTAAAATTGTTCTTAGGTGTGGATGTGAGTGTGAGTGGTTGTCTATGTGTGGCCCTGCGATGGACTGGTGACCTGTCCAGGATGTACCCCGCCTTTCGCCCAATGTCAGCCGGGATTGGCTCCAGCCCCACCGCAACCCTGTACACAGGATAAACGGTTGACGATGGATGGATGGATGCAGCTAGCAATTTATTTCATGTCAATAATCAATCATTTGGTCTATAAAATATCCAAAAATAGTGAAAACACTCCAGAGTCAACCCAAAACACAAAGGTATCCAACTTACTAAAATAGTTAATCAAACTATTAACGTTGTTTTGATCAACTAAACAATTAATCAACTAACCTTTTTGGCTTACTAAGAGTTCCAAATAATAATTAGGGTTGTTAAAATTGTTGTCAGCATCAGATAATTCGTATTTCTTAACTACCGTTGCCCATTTTAACCCCCTAGGCCTAACTTGTCGATTTGATTATTGATTAAGTATGTTATTATTGAATAATCATATGCGGACATCGTTGACCTGTGTTATTTTTGAACTATCATATTCAGCCCCCATCCTCCACGGAGCAGATGAACTTGTTTGTTTCACATTTAAGGCACTTAAATTATGTTTTAATGACCCCAATGAGTTTCACAGCGTATTCTAATGTTCCTGTCTTTTCCTGGTGCTCTGTACCATTAATGGGGCATGTTGTTAATGCATCCTTGATGCAAGATCAGGTCAATTTAATGTGTGGTATTTCTTGTATTCCATCCCGATGCCACAGAGCATAAGGTTTTGTGTCTTAGGTAAGCATTTTTTATTACTTTAATTTACACTGCAACAGTTCTGCCCAAATCCTCCACCTGTCTCCACCCAGCCTCCTGGTATTTATTTTCCTCGTCCCCTGGGGAGCACTGACATCCCTCCTCTCTCTGGCCAGATGTTGAAACTTAAACATGCCATCCATCAACCAACAGATAAACAAGTGGCACAGCAGATAGGGTTGTTGACCCAGCGAAGACATTATTCATATATAGATTTACACACACGAAGGATACTCATAGGTTTTGTTTCCAATCTTTATTTTTAAATAACATATATCTCTGCTGTGGGCCATACTTGTCTCATTACTGGTTGTGAACACTGTATGATGTACTAAAATAACAATGGACAGCCAAAACCTGCTCCACTGAGGCTAAATCTGTTCTTTTCTTCACTATTGCCTGCGCTTTATACTTTACTAATGCTATCATTAAAGAGCCAGATAAGGTACCGAAATTCATAGAAAATGTACTGGATGCAGTCAGTAATGTTGCTCTACATCAGTCTTAAATCACACATTTCAGTGCAACTAATTTCTTCATTCTTGTTTCATCATTTGTCTGCTCCACCAGTCACCTTTATACCACATTAAGAGCTCCTGTTCTCTTAAGAGTCTATTTAGGAGACAGAGTTGGGAAATTTTTGGACAAAACTGCCAGTATGAGCAACAGTAAATTCTCGCCTTGATCTTGAGCTGGAATAACACAGTAACCGCTGAAGTTGAGTGGTATTTCCCTGTCAGCTGTTCAGAGCCGTTTCACTCTTTCCATGATTTCTTGTGGCCTTTCATGCCACAAGAAACCATGGGAACTCTCATGCCATTGACTTGAGGGGCTTTCTCTTTAAATGTAAACTGTAGCCGTTTATGGGTGACAGTGTTACCATCGGCAGAGTAATGGATTTATTTCACTCTGTAGACTATTGACGGTCATCTTCAAAGAAGTGTGACAGATGGATGCTGAGTAGCAATCGACTTAAGAGATGCGTGCGGGTCTGTGTGTGAACTCAGACAGAAGATCCATTTAGACTGACTCTCAAATACACGGCCCTCTCTGCCTAAATCTAACAAATCTCCCACACACAGGTTTAATGTATTTTAAGACCATATTTCTCAGCCTGTGTTTGTTTATCCAGTTTGTCTTTGCGTGCAGAAAACCATAATTACTGAAGAAATACGGAAAATATCGGACAGACTGAAAGAGTGTTTGTGTGATAGAGACAGAAAATGCGACAATGTACCAACATCAGCATTTGCAATACAGCCCCTTTTTTTTAGAAAAAATATTTTTCTGACAGATTTGACTTAGACATTGAAAAAATGCAAGAATATATGCTTTCCTACCTCAAAACCAGGCTTTTTCCCCCTTTCTGTCCTTTTTCTTTCTCTGAGTATATGCATTGTCTGCCTCTGTTAAGCTACGGATCAGTCTTTGCTATTGACCAACTGAATTAAAGAAAAGCAAAAACACAGTTGACAGGAATCTGCAATGTCATTAGACACTTAATGAAAGCATTCTTCCTAAATTGCAGTGTCTAAACAAGAGTCTGCATTCTGTAAAGTAGATTAAAAACAAAAACGTTTAAAATTCTTAATAATGATGTTGACTTTTTTTGCACCGTCTGAGTTTCATACTAACTGATAAGGGTCCTGTGGACCTCTGATAGAGCCACATTAATGTGGGGCTTCTGATCTGTCGTGCAATGGAGAGAAAAACAAATCTGTGCACAAAGAAGTGTCATGAATTTTTCATGAATGTAGATCTCCCCAGGACCCTGCTCTGAATTCTAAACAAATACACGACTCTTAAAGAGTGGAGAATAGCTGATACATTAAGCAGAAAACACAAGTTAAGTAGTTTTATCGTTTATTAGGATTTGGGAGCAATCTCAACATTATTTTTACTTTCATTTCTTATGGGTGTAAGTGTTCTTATTGTCTTGTATTCATGGTTTGACTGTTGGTTCTGTTATTGTAAGATAACGGTGAGGGAAATAGAAATGTGAAAGAAAACCATGTCTTCACTGAACTGTCTCATACATTTGCTCATCATAAAGGATGTCTGAGCTTGAATTTGTGTTACTGTGTAAGATTACTTTGACAACAGTGTTGAAATTAGGATGAGATGCTGTTTTTGTGGAAGTGCTTTTTTGTGTGGAGCATTGGATTGTTGACCCCATTCTTTCAGATAAACATCCTTAGTGGTATTTGCAACATATTTTCTATATGTGCTTATTTTTATTAGTAGCGTTTGGCCTTGTTAAAATTGACCTTGATTGGATGGGAAGGAAATGCTACATATGTCGGTGTGTCAGTGCATGCACAAAATATTGATTCAGAAGTCAGCCGAGTAGTGCATCATTGTGTTTCTTCTGTGTCTGGGATCAGGACTAAATGCTCTGGTACAGAAAATAAAACCCTGAGTAAAATCTTCACACAAGTTCTTGGTGCATTCAAAGCCAGACTGATAACTTTATATTCAGGCTGTTTCTTTCTCTATGGATTAATCTGCAGATTATATTCTATTTTAATTAAGTAGTTGTTTTGGCGCTGAAACATCAGAAAATGGTGAAAAATGCCCTCTGAGATTTCCCAGAGCCCAAGGTGATGTCTCCAAAATGCTCCATTTTGGCTGACCAAAGTCAAAAACCCAAATATATTGAGTCAACTGTCATATAAGAGAAAATCTTACATTTAAGTATCTGCAACCATCAAATTTCCTACATTTTTGCTTTAAACAACAATAAAATGTGTATTTATTTTTTTCTTCATTTTCTACAAATTGAGTAATCAGTTGACTAATTGCTTCAGCTTTACTTTTTACTCACATATAATTCCTTACAGATTTGTTTTATTTGAGGAAACAATCTCACCATCAGGGAATGAGATTTTCACGGAACAATGTCTCACAAAATATCAAGGTTTCATGCCTGTGAAACCGCTATACCGCTGCAACCCTACTTAACAGAAGGCCCATTTATGTAGCAGCTAATTTTGGAGCTTTTGATCATAGCACATGATCATCATTTTAGAGCACTTAAAGGTTGTCCATGCTTAAATGTTGGGGTGCATGGATCTTGACGTTGGAGGCAACAATCTCACCGCATACTCTTTTTAGTAGCTGTTCTGGAGCTTTTGATCATATTGCATGATCTTCAGCAGATGAAATTTTGGTCAGGACATCTCTGCAGAATGACAATATTTAAGTTAAAAATTGTACTTTGACACACATTTGACCTTTAACAAATATTGTATCTCATGCGATCTGAAAATTGCAGTAGACCATACTGCGATTTTGATTAATTGTTCAGCCCTAAACCTCATGTTGCTTTCTCTTTTTCATATATTGCTGTTTTTCACTTTGGTCAGGAGCCATTACCTCCATTTACTGCAATGAAACTTTCTGTGTTTGTGTCTTTCAGGACTCAACGCTCTGCCCTTTGATCCAGCAAGCAACAACGACCCTCTCCACTTCAGCAGTTCCGGTGGGCCACTGGTGACCGAGTGTCCTCCTCTGGAAAACACTGCTGATAATAACAAGAAGAGGAAGAGAGCCAGCTTGCCTCCAGGTATGGACAATAACTTACCCCACAAGTATTGCACTACTGGTGCAGGATTACTCTGTGGTCTCAAATCCTCACTGTTTTGCTCTCAGCCATGTCGAATTCTAAATGCTAGTGCCCGTAACGCTCAACAGAGAATACCTGCCTTCATTCAGAAAAGCTTTGATACTGCAGCTTCATTTTTTACCTTGAGATTCCTCTTCCGCTTCCTCTATCAACATCAAATACCTGTGATGGGAATTGCATAATCCTATCATTTGGTGGCAGTGTGGGGGTTGGGTTTCGATTAGCTTGCCATGTCCTGAGGCTCTGGTTGTCTGGCCTGTTTGGAGGTCAGGCAGCTGCGGCAAGAATCTGCTCCGCTGAGATTGTGTGCCTGACTGTCTGTTACTGTGCCAACACCACCTGCCATTCAAAACTGCAATACGCCTTCAGCTTTCTCATACACACACTGACCCATCACACTTCTCTCAGCTTTTTCTTCTTTGTGTGTGCCTGCGCGCATGTGTTTGTGTGCGTCACAGAGTTTTCCATAATTAAACGGTAATTTGAGTTAGTGGTGGTTTGCCTGGTAATGTGTCAAATTAAAGAAGGACTTTCTAATTAAAGAAGTACTGACTAATTAATTGTTTTCTAAGAAAGCAGAGGGCCCTTAAGACGGAGAAGTGTCGTTCCATGTTCTCCGCTTTCTTGGTGATTGTAATTGGACTGATTAATACTCCACATTAACATTGCCTTAAACAACAATTAATCTTTTCCTCACACGGCTGAGTTCATGTCTTGATAAAGTTTTAATTTCATTTTAACTCACTGACCATGTCAAACTTTAATTGGATAATGCATCATGGATGATTTGTCAAACAAATAACCAATGTTTGTCCAAATGCTTTAATGTTGAAAGTTGCACATGCACACCATGTGTAAATGTTGTTATAGTAAAATAACAGTAGCTGTAGTAATTGACAGAACACTTGACTTTCGGCTTGTTCAATTGAATCAGATTTGTTAAGAACACGCCCTCCCCTCGGGTTCATGTGTCAGAACCACTGTGTCTGCAACTGTGTCAAAGTTCTCTACAAGTAGTTCTCACTTGTCAGATTTCCCACTACACAGGTCTGAAAGTCTTGTATCCTGTAGTCACAATATTATTAGTGTTCTGCCCAAGTCATGCAGGTTTTTCTCCTCCATTGTCATATTAACATGATGCTTGACGAGGCAACAAAAAAAACTTTAACTCCGAAACGGCATTGATAGTAACCATAGTAACAGTGAATAGAGTCATATTTGTGTTTGTGTACACAGATAAAAGCCCGTCAGTAAGCCTTAAGGTAAAACCATTAGCAGTGCGTGAATAAAGTCTGTCCTTCTGGTCGACAGACCATCTTGATTTTCTGTTAGCGTCATCAACATGGCAAGAGAGACCAAACACTCCCTTTCTTGGTCACTCTGCAAGTTATTTATATCAGACATCCTGACTCTGAGAACTTTCTTCCTCTAAGGTTAAATAATGCAGGAAGTTGAAATGACTTATTGTATAACTTAATGGGGCTTTTTAGATTCTTTATATATTTGTAAATGCTGATGTCTTGAGATGGCAAACCAAACCTTAGAAATGTTTGTCTTCATCCAGCTTGGCTCTCCAACTCCAGGACCACTAGTTTCAGTCTCTTCCACATCATATGTATGTCAAATGCATACAAGTTAAAATGTCCTCATCCTGCTGTGGCCCACATGTGTGCTTTTAGTCAGTATATGTTAACATGCACACAGGTTATGAAGGAAATCAGGTGTGTTCACATACACAGTATTAAACTGGTAACTGCAAGGCCATGTATACATGCAGGAGGTCAGCCAACCTTAATTTGGAAACATAACTTACTTTTTTTTGTTATAGTGGAACAATTCACTGCTTCCTGATTGTTGGAAGACTGAATACAGTGAGAGAACTGGCACTGTAGGGAGATTTTTCTAATAGTGCGAATGTGTCTGAATTCTACAAACGGTTAAATGTTGGAGTCGGAATAAAGAAGGCACAGTTATGTGTAATGATCTCTGCTTTCATCCTGCCGCCCCGCTGTCACTGCGGTTCTTTTCCTGTACAAGGTCTTTGTCATGCATGTGTTAAAAAGCTGATTTTAAAAACCTGGTAATGGTAAAAAAAGAGAAGAGAAATCATGTTTTTTTTTTACCCCTTTTACTTTTATTAATCATTGTCTCTGGTCAGATTTTCCAGCTCTGATGGAACGGCGACTCATTAGCAGCCATGTTGATTTAGTCTTGTTAAGAGACCCTAATGGGTTTTTCTCATTACACTTGATAATCCATAATGCATACTTGCACGCATTCATAGCCATGTATACACTTAATCAATTTTTGAAATAAAATGCAGCTGTGTAATGACTTCATGTTTGATGTGGCCCTTGAGGAATCCAAGTCATTTCAGACTTAATTCCACCATGCTGACAGATTATATACCAATGATCTTTAAACCAGCACACCAAGACCAAACAACAAGCAGCCAGATACATATTTAAGAGGCCCTCACCTCCTGTAAACGGTTACAGGTTAAATTGATATTCTGTCCACAAAACAGACGCTGTTCATCACAGACCACTCACTAACACTCAGTGTTACTGACTCGATATTTAGTTTCACCTCCAGAGAAATTAAATTCATTGGAAATCTTGCCCACTTGGTAGGAAATTTCCAGTTTGTTGTGACTCTTTTACTAATGCCTATAAAAACAAATTCATTGTTGTGCTTCTCCTTCTTGGACCCAGTATCATTGCAGAACTGTCTAGTTCAACATGCTTTCTTTTTTAAACACGGCCGTTTTTGTACAGTCTAAAGTTAGAGGCTATGCACTTGGCCACCATCTTTGCTGTTTATCTAGTTTTTTGTGTTTATGTGCATCCACTGTATCCAGTGTGTCTTTTAACAATCCATAATAAGTGGTGCCTTGGGGCAGCACCACACTGCAAGGATTTTCCTTATTCTGTTTTTTATCAGTTTACAACACAGTCAGAGATGGTTGTTTCCCCTCCAGTCCTGCTGTGTTTGAGCTGCAGGTGGTGAAGAGAACAAGATTTGGAAATGCTGCAAGTTTTTTAGTGGAGCCGGAATTCCCTTCTTACAATGAATGTAATTGTCAGTTTGGTAGCACCCACAAAGCTCAGTATCATTATCCTGCGTTATGTTAATGTAATACTAATGATCTTCTGTGAAGCAGTTCAAAACAAAGTTAAGTGTGACTTGTAGTGGGGTAAATAGATACAGCAGAAACACTTGTTAATGTTAAAATAGAAATAAAGGTAGGACTAATATAATTACTTTTTACAAATTTAATTTTTTAAAAAGTTGTTTTATTCAAAGGTGCCCTATGGATTTTTCTTCTAAAGAAAGAAGTTATATATACAATCAGTGTTAGTTCACCAAAACTAATACTCGTGTGTATCCTTGAGGCCCTAAAATGTCTGGAATGCATGTCCTTCTTCATAAAACATTTAAAAGCAGGTTTTTAAAGTGTTTAAAGTTCAGCATGGTTTACATCCATGTTTTCTTGCTAGCAGTCTTCTTCTTGTCCTGCCTCTGTTGGTGCATTACACCATATCCTGGCGTATTACTGACAACTGTTGGTCAGTAGAATAGTGTACAACCATTGGCAGGACCTCATCATGTGCATATGCGTCAAACAAAACAGTGACCCAATTTATAGAAAATCAGCTCCATAGCACCACTAAATTTCTCCAGAATCACAGACCCGTAAGCTTGGAGGCTGGAACCTATCAGCTCCCTGGGACAACCTACACAGTCTATCATTCACTTAGTCAATTAGCTAAGCTCACCTGCAGCCCATCACACACACACACATGCACGGAGGAGATTAAAGCACATGCAGAAACACAGAAAATGTTCAAACAACCCTAGGGTCGTAACAGAAGGAGGCGTTCCACAGCTGTGGATAGCAAAGGTCCCGTCAACTTTGGTAATGAGGTGTGCTTTCACTCACTGCACACATTACTGTGCCCGCAGCACTCTTTAACTGACTTACTACACCTGTTGCAGTCTACTTTGGGTCAATAAGAGTGCAAACATTTTCCCAAAACAGCCCTACTTAAAGAACCATAACTGCCTTTGGGAGATTTGGGCCTGCACCAATCAATAAACTTATTACAGTTGACCACATATACTGTGTCCACTAGAAACTGTCTGTGCCTGTGCAGTAGCACATGTAAATTTGTTTATGAAATAGCAATCTGAAGGAGAATGCTTGCCCTTTAGCTGAACTGGTTTCAAGTACCCTTGTAACAAGGTTGTCTGTTTGCAGGGGAAAAATATTGAATAATGATCAAACCTAAGGTCATGTGCATGGATTCATCAAAGCACTTCCAATGCCCGTATTAAAGAAATCTCCTCACTCATGTTTTTCTGTGCATGAAAATCAATTAATTCAATTTCATCACAAAGGCCAGTTCACAGCCGTAGTTTTAGCAAATACAAGAATTGGACTCTCAGCAATCCAATCTCTTGTGCATTAACCTTTTAGTTGGAGCTAAGAGTGAGGTGTTGAATAAAAAGCTATTGATTCTTCAGGAGAAAGGCTAATGTCATTAAGCAAGGGAAAATAAGGATACATGTTTAGGTAGAGAGCGGCGATTTGTCTCAACCAACTGCAACATCATGATGTGACATGTAGGTTTATGGGGATACACATTATTCCATCCCAACATTGTGTCTGTCTTTGAGGTGAGACAAACATACTGAATGCATTTGTTTCACATCTGTTATATTTCCTGCATGATGCTTAAATTCCAGTTGTCTAAAGTTGCTTTGATCTCAAGATACAGTTAGTATGTATAATTGTTTATGTTGTTTTCATGTTTGCACAGTTAGAGTACAAGCAACACTTTCACATTTCCCATTCTGAGGAGAATTCTGTGTGGTTTTGTGAGTTAACAGGTACCAGGTTAGGTTCCATCATTAATATTAATATTATAATACATTTTCTCAATGGCTCGTGGTTGCAAGGGTCTGCACAACCTAAAACTACATACTAAATTTCTGTATGTCCAGAGTGCATACAGTATGTGTGAACACACTCACCATTGGAGACACCACGTGTAGCATAAGCAGAACTACATGTCCGTCTTCACTCCACATTTCCATTCACATCTACTTTTAAGTATATCCAGCCACTTAGTCTTGAGCTGCCACAGCCTCAACCACAGACCCTTTCATTCATTTGAAAGGAGCCAGTCTGTCAGGGCAGTGGGGGTGCCAATGCAATAGGCTCCAGCAAAATGACACACGGTCACCCTGCAAAAACGTTTAGTGTTGGCCAATCAAATACTTGAAAACGCACATTCCTGGTGGATTGCTTTGTAATGCTGTAATTCTATGGTTTACCTCCTGATCATCAGAGTTTCAGACTTTCCAGTGTTGTAATACTTTCTGAGTATTACAATTTGCTGTGCAGTGTTTTGGCATCTAATAAATGCATTAATTGGTTACTCAAACTATACGTCGTACATCGTATTTCATTTCCTCACTGGAACCTTAAATAGCATGCTCCCACCCAATGCAGCCCCTTGTGGTTTTAATTTCAGTCTGAATCCCCCTAATATGCATGCATCAGTAATATCATACGCATCAATCATAATGATTTTTTGTCCACCTTAATCTTCAAAATATGACTAATGATTAAGGGAATAAAATAACCTTGCGTTGTTATTATATGCCTGTTACTATGTGCACTTTTACAGGTGAGAGCTGTGAAGTAAAGCCGTCCTCACTGACTTCATCAGTGATCAGAATTTGCATTAGAGATTCTGAAACCAAGGTCTTCTGTGTATAGTCCACACCCTGTCTTTTTACTCTGGCCTCTTTATGATAAATGATTTTCAGTCTGACTGGCATTTCCTTTGTGGAGAACCAAAACCCCAGAAATTTTTGCATAATAGTTTCCAATATTACATCCATCAGTATTTCCTTTTGTGGCCTTTTTTCTCATTTTGGGGGGAAAGTAATGGATTTAGGCATAAAAAATGTAATGTGATGTCATTGACCCTCTACTAGCAGGCAAAGAGCTGTTGGAAGGTAAATAATGTAATGGGCTACTTAAGCTGTCAGAGATGACAGTCCATTTAGATATATAGCTGTGTCATTGTCCCAGAGAGGTGTGTGTGAGCAGTGCCCCTGATCACTGTGTGTTGCTGTTGGGGAAGATCTACCGCTGGATGTCAAGTCTTTGTGACGCCGAGGCCACACAGTGGCATAGAAGATTTAGAGTGATGCTGATGGATGAGAGACGCAGGATGACAGACTGAAGTTTAAAAGTGAACTCATTAGCTCACAAACAGGGTGTCTGTAGGCATGTAGGGGAGGAGAAAAGTTAACAACTCATTCAGCCTGGAAGGAGCAGCTGCATGCTTCTGCAGTACTGTATGTCTACACAGTATATGTGTTTTAAGTCTCGAAGAGAAAAGTGATTGAAATGCATAACAAGCTGCAAAGGGGGCCCGCCTCTCCTTATTCATCTGGGACTACTGCTTCAGTCAGAACACAACAGTCCACTTGTTTCTACTGCTGCTCTGGGAGAGATAAAGACTACACATTGCCTGTGCGTCGGCATAAACAATATATGCTTGCATAGGTACAATGAGCATTTTTGAGTATTTAGAAAAGTGCCATATACAGTAGGGTTGCATGTAATCATTATTTTCATTATCAGTTAATCTGCAGATTATTTGCGCTATAATTGTAAGAAAATTGCTTATTTTGTCCAACCAAAACTCAAAGGTGCGCCAAAACGTTTTTTGGGCATTTTGCTTTAAAGATAACTAAAACAATAAATCAATTATTATTGATTTTTTTTGTTAGATTGTTTCAGGTCTAGGGTATACAATAGATCAGATGTGTTTTAGGTAATAATACTGCTATATTAATTTGGTCATACCAGGTTGTCTGTGTTCCAGGTAAAAGTGGAGATCTTGAGCCTCTTCCTCTATACACAATAATCACCAAATAGCGAAATTATGTATGAGTTCATCCTTTTTTTCTTTTGTCAGTCAGATTTTATTGGATCTTTTTGACAGAAAACAGAAGCAACAGCACAGTACATCAAAACATTGTTGCCAGGGAGCATTGTAATATTTATGACATTCATATATCATCATGTTCAGAATTATAGATAGTGGGGGGGTTGTACAGAGCTACTTGTACCATGTTTGCTAGAGTATACAGCAAAAAGAAAGCAAATGACATTTCAACAGTAGGGATCACGAGGGGCAACAATCACCAACCACACCTCTTCCCACAAATATCTTCTCCAGTTTGACCATCTTCTAATTTATGTAATTTCTCAGTCTCAGGGGCAAAGTCGGTCTTTGCATCTCATGGGTCTCTTTCAAGCCAATTATCTATTGTAGGTGGATCCATCTGTAACCATTTATAAGTGAATGTTTTTTTAAATTTTTTATTGCTACAGTCATTATTTTCAGGAGAAGATATATAATTTCCTCTGATTCCTTTTGGGACGTCACACAAATAAAATGTCATACATATGTAAAAGAAATCCATCTTCCATGATTTCCCAAATACAACCCCAAAATAAAAGTATCTTTGAGCAGCTCCAAAAATGTGGTGGTGATTAGCCTCGTCATCCCCTCATTTTCTACAACAGTTATGGTTTACAGATGTTGGATATGTGTGAAAACACGAACAAGGTTTTTTGAACAGAATGCACGCCAATACATAGAGGCAGAGATAGAGAAAAAATGTTTCACACGTTCTCTCCATTGCTGATTGGAAATTTTACCATTTAATTATTTCTTCAGTCTCTCCTTGATATTGGATGTGGGATCTCCCCTACCTATTGCAATTCCCAGGTATAGTTTAGAAACCACTGAATAGGAAATACTGGTGTATACCTGTACAGTTTTTTTTTTTTATTTCATTATATTCTGTGATTGCCTAATTTTTCCAAATCTCTTTAAAAATGCTGATTAAAAACTTTAAGTTTCTAAAAAAAAAAAAGTCATATTTGTCCTAATTGTATTTTTCTCTAAGAAAGCTTTGTAAGGAGTTCTTCTCCATTACGTGTTTATCCTTTTTTTTTTTTTTTTTTATCCCTTTTAAAATGTTTCACTTCCCATCATTTTTAACCGTGCTCTCTTGTTCCCTGTCACTCCTCTGTATGCTGCTGTGGTCAGGGATTTAGTGCCACTTCACCCCATCTTGCAAAGCCTACAAACACGTGAGATCTAAATTATTCACAATGCCAGAACGCGCTCTGCTCTGCTCTGTCTGTAGACTCATGATAAAGCCAATGGCTAAACATCAAGAAATCTGAAAAGATTTTAATATGAAAACAGAAGTCCTTGTTTTCTGTATGTACAAAGCAACCCAGACTGGGTTGTTTTGCACAGCAACAGTGTATAGGCAAGAAAAAAATTAGCCATTAGACGAGTTTTTCTCTTTATCCTTCAGCCTTTGGGACATAGCTGCCCAAGGAAAACTCAAACCAATTAAGTTGTCTACCAGGAATGATTTTCAATAATATTCTCACATCCATTTTTGTGTATTATCTCTTCAACTTTGTTAAATTTGTTTTTTAATCAAGATATGGCCTACAGGCTAGAGAAAATATTAGCGTTGTACATACCTGAAAAGCATTTAAGGGTCTACACCTCACGCAAGTAAATCTTTCAAATGTGGTAAAGCGTAAATAAGTTTTCTGTAACCTCCACAGTGCTTATAAAAAGTATTCTTTCATGTTTACACGTTTAGCTGACACTTTTATCCAAAGCGTCTTACAACTGCTATATACTGTATGTCAGTGGTTGCATGACTCTGGAGCTACCAGGGGTTTAAGTGTCTTGCTCAGGGACACATTGGAGAATGTGTTGCAGTGCACCATAAGAATATATCTTACCCACTGCACCATCTCCACCTGCCTTTTTTACTGTACAGAGAACAACACAAATTAGACTCTTTTAATGTCAGTGTCAAAAAAGCAGCTGTTCCAATGTGAGAATTTGCTCCTTTTACACGTCTTACGTTTATTCATTACATTTACATTTATTAATTTAGCTGATGAAGTGTCTTACAATTGCTATGCACAGCCCCCTTCAAAAGTATTGGAACGATAAATTCCTTTGTTTTTGTTGTTCACTGATGACAATTTGGGTTTAAGATCAAAAGATGAGTATGAGACAAGAGTTCAGAATTTCAGTATTATTTCCTGGTATTCACATTTAGATGTGTTAATCAACTTAGTACATATCACCGTTTGCATTAGACCACAGCATTCTTAAGTGAGCAAAAGTAATGGACCTTAAAGTAAATAACATTGTTGCT
This sequence comes from Lepomis gibbosus, assembly GCA_029875015.1. NCBI lineage: Eukaryota > Metazoa > Chordata > Actinopteri > Centrarchiformes > Centrarchidae > Lepomis > Lepomis gibbosus. Next base: position 20,164 of record JAPMOB010251254.1, read on the forward strand.
CAGTACACCAGTAGTTTCTTTGTTTTTCAAGACATTCCAAATTATTGTGCTTACTATGCCCAGTGTTTGTCCAATGACTCTGGTAATGTTTCCTTCTTTTCTCAGCTTGACAATGGCTTGTTTTTCTCCCATAGACAGCTCTCTGGTCTTCATGTTGGTTTATCCTCTTTAACAGGAAATGCAGTCATCATAGGTTTGAACCAAGGATGAAAACTTAGACTAATCATGCAGAGCTATTTAATGTTTAATGGACAATCAACCTAAAAGGCAACACCTGGGCAACAAGAAACATCTGTCAGTCACATGTTCCAGTAGTTTTGCTCACTTGAAAAATGGGTGGGTTCAAACAAAGGGTGATATGTCCTGAGCTGTTTAACACATCTACATGTGAATACCAGGAAATTAGAGCTGAAATTCTGAACTCTTGTCTCATACTCATCTTTTGATCTTAAACCCAAATGTCTTTAGCGAACAACAAAAACAAAGGAATTTGCCTTACCGTTCCAATACTTTTGGAGAGGACTGTATGTCAGAGGTCGCATGCCTCTGGAGCAACTAGGGGTTAAATGTCTTGCTCAGGAAACATTGGTGTCTCTCAGAATGGATTCGAACCTGGGTTTCTCACACCAAAGGCATGTGCCTTATCCACTGCTCCATCACCACCCCTTACATTATAGTAAATTGAATATTGCTGTTTTGAACTATTTGTCATACAAACCAAGACATTTATGAAGTCCACCTAGGCTCTAGAAAATAGTGAAGAAACATCCGTCACAATATCCTGAATAAGTTTTTTTTTTTGTTGTTGTTTTTTTTTAAATTATACAGGATTTATTGAGAAAATGAATGACTAATGTAAATAATATTTAGAATTCACTTCAGATCTGCTATGTCTTATTTGTCTTTTATCTAAGTATTATCACTTCCTTGAGCACTTCCTGTTTTGTATATTTTGTCTTTTTAATTTTTATGAATATTCATGTTGCTGACTTCCTTTTGTTGCATATGGCATTTCAAAACAAATGCAGGCAAAGTTTTAAGTGCTATTTTGCTTATCTTTAAAAAAGGGCTGTAGTCTACGCAGCAGTTCCTCCATATCTCAACCCTCCTACTCTCCCTGTTTTATTGAAATAAAATCTGCCATTTCCTCTCTAACAGAGAAGGCTGGCCCAGGATTTAAGGGCTCAATTATAAATGTAAAGGCTGTTGAGAGGTTTTATCTACAGTGTTTTTCATAAAGCCACCGGCGACTGTCAGATTTCTACATGTCTGAGACGGCCCCAAAACACCAAGGAATAACCGCCGTCTCGGATATCTTGGATAACCTGATGAATTATTTATATTCTAGTCTAGGTGGGCGAGCTTTGTTTCTACTATAAATGAAGCAAAGTTTGGTTTCTTGTGTTTTTTGAACTCATTTAATATGATGTGTTGGGAGACTGTCGGGCCCACATTGCAATACTAATTGGAGATGGACATATTGATAGGATTTAACATCAGAAAGGACCTAAACATCAAGAAAACTGTTTTGGACACCAAATGTTTTATGCCTACTTTTCTTTTTCCTTGTTGTTTTCTGTGATCTTTCACATCAGTTACCTCAATGCGAAGTTGTAGAAATCTGTTTTTACCCAGCACCATGCCCAAAGCAGCATGTTTATCACAGAGACCCTGTGGCTCTTTTCCTCTGCTATCGACACCTCTCCCTCCATACATCCCTCTCCTCCTCTGTCCTTCTGTCTTTTCTTTCAGCCTCCAGCCGGGTTAACTGATCCACACCAGATGCCTCTCACTGCCTGACATCAGTGCTCTAAAGCAACGTGTTGAACATCTCCTCTGCTTCCCCTTTGTTTCTTCATCCTGGCACCTTTTTTTCCAAAACCCTCAATTCACATAGTTCTGTGAGAGGCCACTGCATGAGTAATAGTGCAGAAAAGATCAGATGACTTATGTTTAACCCTTTTTAAACCATCCTAATTAATGAATGCGTATGTTTGCTTCTAATTAAAAAGGAGGGGGGAAAAAGACACACATTCAAGGAATAGTGTCGGTAGTGGTGCTGCTACTATTGATTATTTAGTTGTTTTTTGTAAAAAAATGTTTTGTTTATGTGGGAAGATTCTCAGTTGTCCAGACCATAGTTATCTAAGGTGGGTTAAAATCAAGGGCAACTGTATTTTGTTGAAGATGCTCAAAGTTGCTTTGTCTTTCATCTAAGTGCCGTCTTCAGTTCTGCCTGACTGGCAGAGAGTCCCAGCCATTTAACCTCTGTGGGGTCGTTATCAAGGTGATGGATACAGCTTGGTTTGCTAGTACTTAGTACCGGCTTCTGACAGGGAAAAGGAAAAGGGAGCACATCACCCCTGTGCTGGCGTCATTACACTGGCTCCCTGTATCTTTTAGACTGCATTTTAAGATTTTAATTATAGTTTTTAAATGTTTGGCCACCTTATCTTTCTGACATGTTGTACCCTTATGCTCCTGCCAGCTCCTTTTGACTGTCCCTAAAACCAGGCTCACCACCCAAGGGGACAGAGCCTTTTCAGTGGCAGGACCACGGCTGT
>JAPMOB010251255.1:0-11349 GCA_029875015.1 Lepomis gibbosus
CACACACACACACACACACACACACGTATAGGCCCATTAGTATTGTAGTCTGGGATCTGGCTAAAACATCTGGTGGCTGAGTAACTTTTCAAAGTAGTCTTTGTCCTCACTCTGTGTGCATGCATGCGCGTGTCTGTCAGTGTTCGTACGTGTGTTTGTGTGTCTGTGTAATAAGGGGCAGACTTTTTATGGCGTCCCGTCAAATTAAAACTATGATTTAAACGACTAACATTCACATTCTTTTTTTCTTCAGTAAACTGAATAGCTGCACCATCATCTACAGATTTTTTTTTTGCGTGGGCCTCTGGCTTTGTGGACTGTTTGGGTTTTAGAAAAAAACATTCAAATGAAGATTAAGCATGGATCTAGTAACTGTAACTCATGAATGGCCAGTCTGGCCTGTTATTTTATTGATGTAACCCTGGATGGCTGCTCCATAACAGAGAATAAGCAGGAACAAAGCACAGGGAGATATGACACACTTGCCTTTAGTCCAGCTTGACATTTCTGCTCAAATCTGAAAGAACCAGTGAAATGTGGTTAGATGGAGCTAACTATCTCACCTGTGCTCTAAAGGGTAGGGCTAGGCTGATTCTGTTAAATAATCATAGCGGAGCTGCTGTGGGCTTTAGAGGGTACTGCCCTGAAGACAGTTCGAGCTCATGCCCTCAGGGCTTCCCTTCAAACCACATAAACTTTGAAAGAAGCAGGGAGTCAGAGTGCTTAATCGGCGTATTTAAAGGTGTAGCATCTTGTCCTGGAATAAAAACTTTTGTTTAATGTGTGCATCATGTATAATGTAGGAAATTCTTTGATTTTAATGAAACAGTTGGCTTTAGGCAGTAAGCCACAACCGGTAGGCTCAGGTAGATTTTTGTAAAGATTTTATTATCTGAATTACAGTTGCACTCTATCTGAAGTGTAATGCCAATGATAATGACAATAATGTCTCGGTGGCCGCATAACACTCTTGAATGGTTTTCAATAGTCATCGGATCAAATTAGTAGGGGTGGGAGAAATAATCGATTCTAAGATGCATCGCGATGCAGACGTGGAAGATTAAATAATCGATTAACAAATCGATTATTTAAATGTTAATTGATAACGTAATGTTGACGGAACGCAAAAGGCGGAACTCGCGGAAGTTAGCGCCCGGACCGTCTGTATAGCGCACACAACAGAGAGACCAGTGCCCCCCTGTATTTGTCACCGCTGCAGAATGGATAACCACCCATTCTGTAAGTGTCTCACAATCATTAATATCAATGCGCAAGTAATTATTTCACACTGCGAGCATGGTGACACTCGACGCTCGGCAGCTTTCTGCGTATCCTGTGTGTGTGTGAATACAAGCGAGTGAGAGAGAGCGAGCGGCAGAACGTAACGGTGACCGCGGTGAAATATATTAGCAGTAAGTTTCTGTCAGGTAGTAAACGTGCAGCGTAGGTCACTGTGTGTCTGTTAATAAAAGTCTGTAGTTTCCCCAACGGCTTGGAAATGTGAAGGCTGTTTGCGCTAGCTAACATCTCCACTGTACCAGTGCTTGCTCTCTGTCTCTCCCCCCCATCAGACTCCGGACTTTTGGTGACAGCCTCAGCCTTCAGTGTCACAGCCCCCACCCTCTGGAACTCATCCCTACAGAGATCCGAAACTCTCTCTGTCTGGACACAAATCTACTAAAACCCAGCTCTTTACCCAGGCATTCAGTCCTGAATGACTTTTTGTTGTTCTGTCACTCTGTGTACAGTGTCCTTGGGTCCCGTTAAAGGTGCTAAAAAGATTTATTTATTTATGTAACATTAGCTAAATTAGTAATGAATTAATTTTAATTATCAGCTGTAGTTCATTACTAACTAACCTACTAGTCAAGGGTTGAGAACATCAGGCACAAGCTTAGACTACATTGGTGTGCAGGTCTGTCCTGTACACATACTGCACATTCTGATTATAATATTTCAGAGTTCAGAGGAGTCTGACAACTAGGTGTTAAAGAAATGAGGGATCATGGAGCTGAGGTTAATAAGTAAATTAGGGATGCAAACTAGTCCTTTTAAGCTAATTTCTTTTGGATTTTAATGTGCAAATTAAATGCTTAGTAATTATCCAGGGATCCTGTATAGAAAAAATTTGATGCATCAAGATGCATCGATAATCGTTTTATAATCGAATCACAGCCCTCTGAATCGTAATCGAATCGTGAGGTGCCCAGAGATTCCCACCCCTTCAACTTAGTGATCTCCAGTCCCATGTTGAGCTGCAGGTGGTTACTTGGAATTATGTACTATTAGAACTATATTCTTTTGCAACAAAGGAACTATAAAGGATTTGTCTTCCGTTGCAACTATTGCTGGGCAATCACCTGATATCAATATCATGATAAAATGTGAACGCATAATCTTAAGAGAGTCATAATATTGGTAATTTTTGATTAATTGTAATGATGAGGCTGTGCTCACACCTGGTCTTGCAGATTATTGTTTAAGGTAATACATGCTTTTTAAATCGCTATCCAAGTAGCCTGAAGCATTTGAACACCACAGAGATTCATTCAAATTTGTTACCATCAGCATGTTCCTCCTTATGGATTAATAATACATTTCATGGTCAGCATGTTTTTAAAAAAAAATCTCACTGTAAGGGGAAGTCTTCTGGTAGTATTAGTAGTCACTCCCCTTTAAAGGATCTGATAAGTGATATTTGTCATGGTCAGCATGTTTTCTTACTTTTGTCTCTCCCGAAAGAGAAGAAAAGTCCACATGCTGATAAGTGTGTGTAACAGTGTGTTTTTGAAGTGTCTGCTGTGTGTGTGTGAAGACGCGGCTGCATGGATAGATGGATGATGGAGGCAGGGAGGGAGAGATGGAGGGAGGTGGTTCTTTTTTGAAATGGAAATTAAGGGGGCACACATCTGGGGGTCTTTGAGACTTTTGTGGGGGGAGACCATAGACTGGGGAGACGAGAAGGTGGGTGTCAGAGGCCCACAGTCAGTGGTCGTGGTTAGTAGGGGGTGGGGGTTATGGAAGAATGGATAAAAAAGAGGGAAGAGGAAAGGCTAGTTTCTCATTTCTGGGGAGGTAGGACGGAGGAGATGAAAAATGGGATAAAGAAGGGTGTCTATGGTCAGTGTTGGCCTGTGGAGTGGGGACTGAAAGAGAGAGAGTGAACAGATGGATGGATGGATAGATTAATTAATGGATGTAGTGAAGGAAGGAGAAAGGAAGTGGGACAAAGTATGGAAAGTTAATACAACCACACTGTGGTAGACATAAGTAGAGAAGGAAAAGGAAATGTTTGTGAACAATAAGGTGGGAAATAGCGTATGAAAGGAAATAAAGAAGAAAGGAAGGATGGGCAAAACAGAAGGTCTGATGAGAAACTAATTTGCATAGACCCAGGAGTGGGAGGAGGTAAAGTGGGGAGAGAAAAGGGGGCAAAAGATCACTTGCTATAGTTGAAAACTTTACGGTTGACAGTTAAATTTACTTTGTGCCTGTGTGTGTGTAAGTGTAGTTGTCTGTGTCGGGGTGGGTGGAAAAGCACAGCAGGGAGCATGGCGTTTGTTCTGCAACATGGCTTTTGGGATTCACACACAAGTTGTCCCTTTTCTTTAGAAGCCTATTTCATCTAGCTGTGAGAATCTCTTTCTCTCTCTTTTGCACTTTTTAAGACAAGTCAGGGAGTTAGTTAAATGATTAGATTAAAATTCCCTGCTATGTAAAAATGTTTAGCATCGTAATTGCATTGGTTGGGAGGTGGTTCTAGAAACCAGGACATTTTGCAATCTCTTCAGTCAGCCCCTCCATCTGCTGTCTGTTACCTCTGTGAAGCACAAGAAATGTGTCTGTTGTGAGATAAGATAAAACAAGTTCTCCTCATGTTTTGGGGTTTCAAACAATATAGCTCTATTCAGGATTAGTTTGGCAAGGTGTAAAGTATAGAAATACTCCGGATTTATCTTGCCTGGTACTTAAAGCAAAAAAAACAACAAACAAATGGAGTCACGTCTTCAAGGATAAGATAAAACAAGTGCTTCTTGCTTTATTTTTCAGGATATATTCCTGTAATAATGTGATTATATGTGGGGTTATGACGCGAAGTGTCTTGTAAGTAGGGATGTGCCAAAAAATTCATACAGCAATATATCGTTATACTTTTTTCCACAATGCAGTTATCAATAATCATTTTCATGTGCCTTTTATAAAGAAATGTTTTTATAATCATTTTCACAGTTGCTCTATAGTTCTGTTATTTTAATTTACAGACTGAAAAACGTGTGTATCATTTTAGCAATTGATCGATTATCTCAGAATTGCTGTATCGTGATATCAGTTTTGTGAGCCATGTTACGTGTATCGTATCGTACAGTATCGTGAGGCACCCTCTCAAACTCATCCCTACTTGTAAGTGTTGTAAGGATGTAAAAAGTCTCTCCTGAATAATACTTGAGAATAAGGCGAAATTGACGGCATTCAGTTTTGCAGATGAGGAGGTAGGAGAGAAGGAAAACATCATGTGGAATGAGAAGTAACTTATCTGAGCAGATGAGTTAGCAGCAGTGGTTGAAAAAGTGAAAATGCAAATGTGTGGTGCACCACAGTGTTAAACAGTGTAAAACTCACTACAAATATTGAGAAAATGATTTTGAACAGATTCCGTTTGAGTATGAGGTTAAAGTTGGAGCTGTGGAATAATACTTCACCTTTTTAATGTAATGCAGTCCAGGTGAACACCACTGCAAACTACAACCTCCATAATAAACATATAGTTGAATTAAACCTCTCAGAAAGTATTAATTGCAACTGGCTATTATTAGCTTTGTAAAGGTATTGCCAGATCTGTTGTAAGTTATTGCATTATATTGAATAGGTGTACCTAATAAAGTGGCCACTGAGTGTGTATTTGGGCTACTGTTATCCAGTGTATCATATGACTGTCCTCTTAATATGCATACACTCCTGATGCACCTTTTGTGTATGATTTAGTACCTGAACTGAGATCTGAACTAATTTATAGGTTTTATGAAACTGCAACAAAAGAGAGGGCACCATTTTCATTGGTTTTCAAAACATTATTGCAGGTCTTTTTTATGTTATTTGTGGAATCTGAATTATAAACCTTGGAATGATATGGCTCTAGGATATTAAGTCATTTTCTCTATTTGCAAATGAACAACGCATCATTGGAAAAATTCTTTGCTACAGTTAAGGAAAGTGAAAGATGGTTTGGCATTCGGTCACTAGTAGTTTCATAAAAAAAATCATACAAAGGAAAGTTAAAACCTATTAGGCACTAAACGTACTGTTGATTGAGAAACTGAGAAATATTAAAGAATCTTTTCATTGCTGTGAAAATCCTGCGTTAAAGAAATTACAGTGACTCACTGTGATAGTACGATCATGTTTGGCTTTGAATTTTGATTATAGTCCAGTTTTTGAATGGAGTCCAGCTCTGCGTTGACATCACTGAGGCCCTGGAACCTCCCAGTCTTGCTTCCCGTTAATGTTGAACAGGGAAATGCTGCTTCATTTGGCCTGTGTGCAGATAGAAGGCTCTGGAAAGGAATATAAAGTCAACATTGTGGGTTGAAAATGTTCCGTTGTGTGTCAGTGTGTGTGTGTCTTAAGTTTGTCCAGACATTTTTCCCGTCGGGCCGGCCGCTCGCAGGAAACGTCCGATTCTCCAAGAGTGGAAAGTGTGTGTGTGTATACATGACAGAGAGAGTTGTGTTGAGTTGCAAGTGTGTAGATGTGCGTGCACGGTCTAGCGTATCAGCGTGTTTCTGTAGGTGGATGTGCGTGTGTGTGACTGACGTAATGTTTGAGCTTACCCAGACAGAGACAAACCAAACCATGACACACACACACATACATGGGTGTGTGCATGCATAAGTGTATGTGTTTTTAAAATCATCAGATATGCCTGGCACGCTTGCGCAGGCTGGTGAGATGTATGTGTGTGTTTCTGGCAGAGGTGCAGTTTGTTTTCCGTATTTTGGGGGAAAAGACAGCTAGGCAAGCATCAACAATCAGCATGTTGATTTATGCAGCTACTAGTTCCTTCCATTACGCCTACAACTACCACTGAAGCAGAGTTTGTTCTCCATTATTTTTGATGTATGAGTCTTAGCTGTGGAGAGCAAGGTCAAAATCAACAGGCCCCGTGCTGATTTATGCAGCTCCCGCTTCCCTGCTACTATCGTACATCAAGGCGGGACATTCACACCGTCCATCCAGGCGAATGCAGATACTGTCTTGACTGTGGTTGGTAAGTTTGTCTCCCCTACCAGCCACCAGCAGCAGTTAACCAAGCTTTGTTGCTGAAGGAGCTACCTTGGCCAACAAGCCAGAAAAACTGGAAACTTTTCTATCCAGTTCACAAACTTGAAATCTTTGATAAATCCTTAATTATTTTATTTGTTCCATTGCCAAGCGTTGTGTAGTTTTTTTTCAGTAAATAAACTGTAAAATAAGACAGCTACTTTAGAGGTGCACTTAGTTTAATTTTCTCCTTTTTAACATTACAGCTATAATAGTTTTAATTCCCTGTGATTTTATATTTCTAGATGGCAAATAGTTAACATTAATGGGCCAATATGAGCAGTTATTTAACTCCTTTATTTTATTGATTTTTTATAAAGACGTTCTGTAACATGTTTGGTATGTCTCTAGTCCCTAATGATATGTGGCCAATGGTCATACCATGTAATCACAGTGTCTGCGTGGGGACCTTAGTTGCATGTGAATCTCCCTTGCATGATGACAAACTACTATACTGTCGACTCTTGAATGAAAAAAAAGATATGATAAATAAAACTAAAAACAATCATAATTTCAAAACTACCAGCTACATTTTAAGATATTTGAGTGTTGTGAACATTGTCCTGCCTTTCACATCTGTTATAATCAATAATAGGCCTAAATTCACACTTTGTAGGAAGAAGTGGACTGTTACCATTCCCTTGATTGTTTAATAGGCACTAAGAGGCACTAAGAGGAACATATCTATTACAGGGAAGTGGCAGTGTGTCAGTGACGAGCACGTGCATCTGTGTCAGAGCAAAACTTAAAAGCTCTGGGTGTTGCTTACAGTAATGAAAAGACAAGCCACTCCCTCAGCTTTAACCTCAACAGCTGAAATATCTGGTTGATCAAGGTTACTGATTGATGTTGTTCACGAGAGAGTAACCTGTTATAACAATGTGTTCTTGTCTTAGAACAACGTTGATAAAGGAGTTTCTGCTATGTTCTATTGTTTGTCTCTGCTAATTCACAGAATGACAGCTGCTTACAACTGTAGAGGCAAGCAACTTAACAGGACACACCAGCAAAGCAAATCCGTATAGAGACAGTGTAAGATTGATAAGAATATCTAGAATCTGACCTAATTACAAATGCAGTGCACAGTACAGGATGCAGCTTCATTTTGATCAATAAAGTGAGATTATGTTCTTTGCTGCATGTAAATACACACATGATTAGATACCCTCTATTAGCTTTAATTTAGGGCTGCATGTAATGCTTAATTTTATTATTGACCCATCTGCTGATTATTTTCTCGTTTGGTCCGTATGGTGTCAGAAAATCCTGAAATTAACTTTACAGAGGCCAGGTTGATGTCTTTAAATTGTTTGTTTTGTTCAAACTACCCCGAAAATACCAGCATTTTCTATCAAAGAAAAGCAGAATATCCTCACATTAGAGCAACTGAACCTAAGAAATTGCAGGCATTTTTGCTTGAACAATAATTTAAGTTGTTAATAAATGATCAAAATTGTTGCAGACAATTTATTCTGATGATCTGCTAATTGATTAATTGACTAATTGTTTTGGCCCTACTTTAATTCAAACTGTGAATTTTAGTCATTAGTCAAAAGGAAATCATTAGGAACGGTGAGAATTTCGGTATGTAACCGTAGACAGTCGCCAGTGCGCCGTTCTGACTCGGACACCAGCACTTAGTGTCAGCTGCTCATCAACTGCTCATAGTGGGGTCCATTTTCTGACTTGTCCTCCGCTGGGAGCTATCATGTTAGTATTTTCTAGCCCAGTATAAAAACGGTATTGTTTCTTTTTTTCTCTCTCTCTTCCAACGGCCCACAAAAGCTGTGTAAACATAGGAAACTCACTTAAAGTGGCATCTGTATAACCCTTGGGGTTTCTATGACAACTATAGGTGTAGCTGTTGATACAGAAAAAGATACTTTTTGATATCCTGATTGATGTGACCATTTTGATAAAACTACACAAGTCAATGCTGTGTCCTTTTTAAGCTAATTTCAAACTAAGTTTTGGAACATTTTATTTGTGTTTTGTGGAAAAAAATAACATATGCATCTTCTATTTCTGTTGTGTTTTTCTGCTATTTTGCCTTATATTCAGCTTCTATTGTTAAATCCATGTTACAGTCGTGATGAGTCAACAACTGAAAAAAAATACAGACCTACTTTAACTTTCCTGCCCGCCTGTGTATCCAGGGCAAGCATAGTTCCCGGTAGTCATCCTGTTTTTAACATTCAAAACATAAAAATAACAATTACAACCAATAATTAAAAGCAATTTTTAAATAAAATAAATTCAAATGTACTTTTGATTTTATTTCCCTGACTGTTTAGCAAAGTTGGCACACCCAAAACAGTAACTTTCAGATGTGTGTCAGATGTCGTTATTTTCTACTGGAGCTTTGCTGTACAGTTAAGTATTTTTCTTCTGCACTGTGATTGGTCGATGATAAACCCAAAATTATATAACTTTTAAAAAACAGTTAAAGAAAAAATCTGCTTGGCAATGCTGTCTGTCTGTCTACTTGTGATATCTGATTTTCTGTCTGAAATATTTCTTAGAACTTTTAAACATCACGCTTTGTGAATTTAAAATACAAACAACTGAATAACCCTTTAATTTTCATGTAGTATTTGAATAAAAAACAATGTGGTTTCCTGACTGTCGAATGAGTAATTGATGGAATGTGAAACTAAACTCAGTCTACATGACAGCTAAAAACAAACCAATGTGCATCAGAAAAGGGAGCCCTTGTATCTGTCTGTTGGTCGGTCTGTTTGTTTGTATTCGTACAAGATAAAGTTTTAGTATTACATGCGAAGATCCGCATTGTGTATTTGAAATCCAAACAACAAAACTGACCAAAATAATCCATTTCAGATGGAACTGTTGAGTTGAATATGAAACAATGTGCTCTCTGTGCTCTAATTGGTGGAACATGGAGCTTAACTCTTTCTGCATAACAACTAAAAATGCACTGAGACACATCAAAAAGGCCTTTCAAAGACAATCATTTTCCCCGGGACAGAGGGGAAAAATCACTGAAAGACGAGGAAGAAACAAGCATAATTAGTTTGACCACCATGTCATTTGAAACGGCATTAGCAATAACAAATCAGAAAACAATAAAAGATGAGAACAAAGATAAATTAAAGGGCTTGTGTTTCATGGTAAAAACGATGGAAAATGAATTTGAGTGGAGTGTGTGTGGTTGTCAGCGTGTACATTTTGTGTGTGTGCATTTGTTTATGTTGTTTGGTGGTAATGAGACAGCTTAGCATATGTATATGGGTGCATGCAACATGTCTGTGTGTGTGCGCGCGCGTGTGTGTGTGAGCGAGGGAGAGTTAGTGAGTGGGCATTTGTGTGTAATCATGTACGTCAGGCCGTCATGAATGGTGTGTTTGAGACAGAGCGGAGTGTGGAGTTCCTCGGGCTGGACCAAATTGGAAACAGAAAAACAAACATTCCCTAGGAACCCCCGCTCTCCACCTCCCCCCACCCCTCCCCTCGTCTGCTGGCTAGTGGCGCAGTCCAACCTGTCTGGGACAATGTAACGGTCTATAGTCGGACCGGACCACACACATTCGTGGAGGGGGGTCGGAGCGCAGGAGGAGGCAGCTGTGGTGGTGGTGGTGGTGGGGGGGGTTCAGCCACAATGACAGTTGGAAAAACAGACAGAAGAAGCATATGAAAATGACAGAGAGCTCAGTGACGGATTGATGGGAAAGACAGCGTGATAGAGGGGAGAGAGGGAGGAAAAGTGAGACGGAGAGTTAAAAGTTGATGGACATGAGATGTGGAAATGGGAGTTGTAGCTGCAGATGGGAATGAAAAAACGAGATATATCACGGTGTAGGAATAAAGGGGGAAAAAGAGGATAAGGAGAAAAACATAGGTGCAGGAAGACAGTGATTGAGTAAATGAGTAAGCAGCAGCTCGACTGAGTCAGAGCTCCACAGGGGAAATATTTAGAGTCACACTCACTCTTTAAGAAAAAGAAAACTTTTTTTCTCCCTTTTTCTTTTCCTGTTGTGAGTACTACTAATGAGTAAGTCACCCTGCAGTTATTCTTTTTCTTTCTTTTGTTCATGCAGAAAAACGCTCTTACTTTCTCTCAGCTCTAATAGCTAATGCCATTATGTGGTCAATCATATAATAACCGGAAGCGTGTGTGTGTTTGTGTGTGTGTGTGTGTGTGTGTGTGTGTGTTCGTGTGTGCTTAGTGTTACTTTACAGTTAGGATTTCACAGCCGGGAGAATACTCACAATGGATGAGTGTGATCTTTGTGTTTTTATGCCTGTCTGCGTGTTTGCATTGAGTCCCCATAGCGTGTTAAGTGTGCATTTACGTTTACATTTAAAGCAGAGAAATTTTAGATGTCCTCATTGAGGATGCCGGATGTCTACCTGGAAACTGTCGACCACTTCAAAAATATGTTTATATCGTCAAAAACATTACTGTTTTAAGATGGGAGGGCCTTTAAATGACTCACACTCAGTAATGACTCAGAATCTGCCTTAATTTTCATGCCAGCAATCTGTTTTCTTTTCTTTGGCAACATTTTATATATCGCTTTTTAGATAATGACACACTCCAGCTCTCACATGGCTTAATTTTGTATCTATAGACCAAACAAAGTCAGAACTGGATGTGGATGTGGTCAGGACCACACTGAACCAGGTAAACCACAGAACAGGTATCCTGGGATATGAAAGAGCGCTTCCTTTGCAGCCATTCCAGCTCTTTTGCTGTCTTGCTTATTTACCTTGCATTTAAACTTCCAGGGCACAAGTGCAACATGTGGTGGAAATATACAATTAATAGTTCTGTTTTTGCAAAAAGAATGGCTGTTTAATATGCACAGCCTCAGAATGAAGAAGATGAAACAGGGGCTTTATAAGCGACCAAGAAACAAGTCCCAAATGTAGATTCTGCTCTGAAGTGTGCGTGCCTTAGTGTGTATTTGTGTGTGTGTGTGTGTGTGTAGACTCAGTCTCTTATGCACCACTGATACATATACACACACACACACACACACACACACACACACACACACACACACACAC
>JAPMOB010251257.1:0-16038 GCA_029875015.1 Lepomis gibbosus
AACTGCAACCATGTACATCCAGTCTTTGTGCTAACCTAGGCTTGCGGTGGGTGCGTCAAACAGACTTATAGCACGCACGGAGATGAAAAAGGTATGTATGGACTTATCTAACTCTGGGGGATAAGGTGAATAGGCTAAAGTCCCAAAAAGTCGGAGTGTTCCTTTAATGCTTTTTAGTCATAACAGGAGTAGGGGATGCACATTGAGTTTTTTCTCTTCTATTTTTTCAGGAAATAAACACCTGAGAACGTTGACATTGGCCAGTGGTATTGACTGCTAGTTCATCTCACAAATGTCAACATTATTTCCTTTTCAACCTTTTTTTTGGTGTTTTAATAAAAAGAGTTTGTCTTGGCTCAATCAAAAGGAACTCAGATGTCAGCAGTGGACCCTTGGCTTTTAAACTATAGCTTTTTCCCCCTCCAAAGTAACCTTATTGCTTCGCCAGCATGTTGCCTTATATTTTAAAAAGAGGGACTTCCAACTGGTTCTGGTATAAGGTCCTTTTTCGAAGTCGGAAAATTATTGCCACACACATGGAAATTATGCACCTTCAACACTGTGTGCAAAATGGCTGAATCCTGATCACCTCAATTAAAAAACAAAAAATACACTGATAAATACATGTATCAATCAACTTTAGGAAATAAATATCCTCCAGAAGTCAAGCCGCTCCAAGTAAGTATGTGGATTTCCTGTTTTTTTCCTGCTGTCATTGTCATCATCACTGACACTCATGTCACAGATAATTGTTTGTCATATGAAATTAGAGCACCATTTGTTTGGTGGGACATTTCTTCTGTGCCAAAAACTTTCCATTTCTTTGAAGGGTGTCAGCGAGGGTGTAAATGTATGTTGCATTTGGCGCTCCAGAGGTTCCCATAAAGTGACACTGATGTTTAAAGTGATTTGTGTTAATGACAACGCTCTAAAATTTGTTTAGCAGTGTGTACAGGATGGGAGTGTAACTATCTGGGAAACATCATGAGGAAATGGTGTTAACACTACTGGGTGTGCTTAACTCTGCAAAATGGCCTCATATTCCTCGGCTGTAATGTGATTTTCCAGAGCAATCATCAGAGGTAGTTACACCTACAAGATGATTACCATGAAACTGCAAACCCACAGCCAAACTACAGAAAATAATACATGAAGATGGAGACTATGAACTCTGTATCTGTTTACTTTTTGCGGGTATGGCCAAAACACATACATATTCACTTGAGGAATAGTTGATTTACTGGCAACAGCAATACAGGAGTAGAAAATGTGTTTTTTTAATCTTAGAAATGAATGGGGAACACTATCTCTGTGCAATAAGCTGAGATGTAAAATATTACTAGTCAATTGTAGAACACAACGCTATCAAACAGAGTCTTGTTTGGGTAGTTTTGTGCTTCAGTGATTTGCAGTATTGATACTGTGAATGAGCTCTAATAGCAGATGCAGTCATGTGTATTAGTTCATACTAAAGGCACCAGTCGCTCGCAGGAAGTCATACCTGGCATACTGAAGCACATGTCACATTGACCTTTTCTGTGATTTGATATGACTCCATTTTCCATGCAGACTCACACCACACATACACACATATTCCAACATCACATACTGACCTTTGTTTGATATGTAACAGTGTGCTCGTTTTTCATAAAAGCCTGTAGCAGCAATGGTCTGGAACAAGAGAAAACATGAATTCAGAGAAAACAGAAGCAAAGAGAGAAAGAAAAAAAGAAACATAAAAGAGAAAGGTCACGTGTGGCTCAGAGAGTTAAGATCTCTGTCACTGCCCTTGGCTGAAGTCTTATACAGTAGGCGAGCCCTGTTTTCCCAGGTAAGACCTCTTTTTGTGGGCTTTTCAGAACCATTATTATTTGAACAAC
This sequence comes from Lepomis gibbosus, assembly GCA_029875015.1. Taxonomy (NCBI): domain Eukaryota; kingdom Metazoa; phylum Chordata; class Actinopteri; order Centrarchiformes; family Centrarchidae; genus Lepomis; species Lepomis gibbosus. Next base: position 1,881 of record JAPMOB010251257.1, read on the forward strand.
AGCTTGAAGCTCTAAATCTGGAATAAGAGGAATAGCTATATGGTGTTCATCATTAATGGCTCCGTGCCCCTTTGCTCTCCGCAAAAGTGCAGATGCATCCGCAGTCCTGTACCCTTCCAGTTTGTCCTCATTCATTTCTGATTCAGACCACAGAGCGACATCTGTGATTAAGTGCCCCTAAGTGCATTTTCTTCTTCGCTTGTGCTTTGTTTTTCCATTTTAAATTCACTCAGCAGTGGGTTTATGGCGCATGTGTTGGCCTGAGTAATTTACTGGTCCTCTGGCTGAAAAGGCTGGATCATATGCTGTGCTGAAAGGGTCCCTTTCACTGTGGACTGTGCCAAATAGACTGGGTTATCAAATATATTTTGGTGTTGCCTATTGCCTACAAATATGCAAAACAAATTCCAGAGAAAGCAATTTATTGGCCGTATTTTGTTGTACGCTTGACTTTGAAGGACCTGAAAACCTCACCCATCAGCTACTCACTATGAGTGAAGAGGTCCTACAATTTTCAAAATTCAAAATTTTCTGCCACCATGAGCAAGTTATTTTTGTTCTTTGTCCTTATTGGTTTGAAATGGACAGGACTGTTAGAAAAAGGTGACGTCACATCCATCCATACACCAATCAGGGTTAAGCAATATTTGAAGCAAATGTGATTAGTTATTGGATTGTTTGATTACGTTGGCAGTCCACAGTCAGTCAAGTCTGATTAAATAACACCCAAACAGTCCTGAGTAGCAGTAGTACAAGTGTTAATATCTTATCTTTTAATCTTCGGCTTTAAGTTAAGCCAAAACATCTTTATCACATCTTGAACATCTTGATTGCACTAATTTACATACTCTGACTCCATATGAAGTCCCCAACACAAGATTGCAACCCCTGTATCCGGGGTCTTTTGGCTTCATTTTTGTACAGTTGGAGGAAGTGGAGACCTGTTGTCCATCTTTTCATACAGTCTATGCTTTAGTGATGATCAGAAAAAACATGTTTTCAGAGGCATATTCTACTCTAGCCTGCATGATCATCTGACCCGTAAATTTCCGTCAAAAGAGCAGTGGTGTGCTATTCTTGTCTATACTTTATCTGTGTTTACATTCATTTGATCCCTTCTCTATCCGTTTGAGATTTTATTACAGAAAAGTGGTAAATGGAATTGGAGAGACGATGAGAGATAGTGAGGGGCGAGTCTGATAGAGGAGTGAACAAGAGAGAGAGGCTGTGGGTGTCATTTGCTCCCACCTGATGCGTGAGAAAAACACTTGTTCAGTCCTGCCAAATGACTGTCAGGCTCTGTGAGAGAATTTCATCGTTCTATTTCATCCTTGTCATTAGTTCACCTGCCTCTTCAGCCTGCCCGGTGATTGTCTCTGATTGGCCATATTTATCTCTGACTATCGTGGCCATTAGCGTTGGTTGTGTGGAGAGGTGGCAGTTTGACTAATCAGTTGTATCTGCCCTAGCTTCAGAGCTTGATGTGTTTCTCTGTGAGTATGAGTACAACTACATAATAACACTTTTGAATTTGTGTGTGTGTTTGTGTTACTGCTGCCAAGAGGAAAAAAGGCACAGAATTGAGTAATCAAGGGGGTAGAAAAGATGGAAATTTACAGCAAAAAGGACTGTAGAACCATGCAAAAGGCAAATGGATGCGTTGGTTGTGCAGAGGGACAGCCAAGCTGCTTATCAATCCAACTGTCAGCAGCCCAGGCCAATTTCTGCCCACTCTTTTGCTGCTTCGCACTACATCACAGTTCAACCTGGCAAGTCACTGACTGTGGTGGTCTTTAGCAACCCCCCTTACAGCCACAAACCTTCACCAAATTGGCAAAAACGCACAGAAGCACAACAGCATGTATAGAAAAATGTATGGAATGAATTAAAAATAATACTTAATCTTTCAGACTGAAGGGAAAGGAACTAAGATAATGTTGCCATTGTGCTTTCCTACATTTCCCACATACTGTATAACTCTGAATCATACAGTACATACATACAGTAGATAAGTGAGGATTGCAGAACACCAAAAGAGAAACAGATAGTGATAAAGGAAAAGGGGAAGTGAGGTAGAAGGAGTAGGAAAAATCTGGAAGTTGATAAAGAAGGCAAAAAGATGTGTGTGGTGGGTAATAATAAGAAAGATAGTGAGAGAAAAGGCATCTTTATTCTAATATGGCTCTGTCTGTGCCTCTGTACAGCATCCTGAAAAGACGAATTTGCTGCCGTTATTTATATTTATGAATTCATGCCATTTGGCCCAGTGTGAAATGATGGGTCATTCCTGCGCAACAAGAAGAGCTGGTGCTGAATTTACAATCACCCACACCAACCCGCCCTCCTTCCTGTCTCCACCTTCCACTCCCAATCCTCCTCCTTCTCTCTCTCATTGCACATGCCTTGATCTGCTGAATATGGATGCAGGTGGAGGCATGGGAAGAGAGGGAATACGAAGCAGAGAGAGAGAGAGAAAGAATGTTCCTCTCACTGAGGTTGCTTCTGTCACCAGTTTCTCACCTAAGGAGATGTGGCACAAGAATTAATGGCATTCAGCAGCATGGTGAAATAGCTGCTGGCAGTGTGTATCTCAATGTGTGCAAACTACACGTGTGCAGCAGGTGAGGTTCAGGATTCAATCCCTTGAGAATCTCAATAAGTGCACATGTGCACACTCGCAAACTCATAGTGGAGGGTTAGTGATTGACCAAGGCTGTCTTCCCTCAAAAAGGATAATGATAATGAATAAGGTTGGTTGTGGACACCTGAGGAGACCTTGAAAGAGTTGTAATTACCACCTGAGTGCTGCTAATTTTTGCTTCATTTAAAACTGCATGATTGTCATGCAACTGGCATAACTAAACATGCATCTACTTGTATTATAATATATTGTTTTTACACCAAGGTAAAGCCATTATATTTTCATCAGAAACAACTTGGAAATAATAAAGGAGACATACACATCCCTGGTTTTAGTGATGTATTGATGCTTTATGTATTGATGACCGCAGTTAGTGAGGTGTTTGGTTAACTGGAAACTCTTGTTTCACTTCGTAATGCTAAATCTAAATGAAGTGACACCTACATTTACGTGATGAGTATTAAATATTATGTATCATAATATTATTATTATGAGAATTAAATATTGAACATGTTCTTGCTAAAAGATGGGAAGTAACTTTAGTCTGTAGTTGTGAAAGAAGTTGTAGAGTCCCTTCCAAAAGTATTGGAACGGTAAGCCAAATTCCTTTGTTTTTGTTGTTCACTGAAGCCATTTGGGTTCAAGATCAAAAGATTTCAGAATTTCAGCTTTCATTTCCTGGTTTTCACATCTAGATGTATTAAATAACTCAGATCATAACACCTTTTGTTTTTTTCAAGTTAGCAAAACTATTGGAACATGTGAATGACGGATGTTTCTTGTTGCCCAGGTGTTGTCTTTTAGGTTGATTGTCAAAACATTAAATAGCTCTGCATGACTAGTCTAAATTTTCATCTTTTGTGCAAACATATTGAGACTGCATTTCCTGAGAGGAAAGAGGATAAACCAACATGAGGACCAGAGAGCTGTCTACGGGAGAAAAGCAAGCCATTGTCAAGCTGAGAAAAGAAGGAAAATCGACCAGAGCCATTGGACATACATTGGGCATAGCAAGCACAACAAATTGGAATGTCCTGAAAAAGAAAGAAACTACTGGTGTACTGAGCAACAGACACCAAACAGGTTGGCCAAGGAAAACAACAGTAGTTGATGACAGAAATATAGGGGGTGAAGGGATCACAATCCACTGTTCACAGATGACTCAGAGAGCAGAAATATAGAGCCCACACCACAAGATGCAAACGACTCATCAGCAGTAAAAATCGGAAATTTGTAAAGAAGTACAGATGAGCTGCAAAAGTTCTGTAACACAATCTTATGGACTGGTGAGACCAAGATTAATCTCTACCTAAGTGATGGCCAAAGTGTGGAGAAAGAAAGGAACTGCTTATGATCCGAAGCATACAAGCTCATCTGTGAAGCATGGTGGAGGTAATGTCATGGCTTGGGCGTGCATGGCTGCTTCTGGAACATGCTCATTAATATTTATTGATGATGTAACTGATGATGGTAGCAGCAGAATGAATTCAGAAGTGTACAGAAACTTTTGTCTGACAATTTACGTAGAAATGCATTGAAACTAATGGGGAGGAAGTTTAGCATGCAGCAGGACAATGACCCAAAGCACACTGCCAACAAAAGAAAGGACTACATAAGGGGAAAAAAGTGGAAGGTTTTAGACTGGCCAATTCAATCACCTGACCTTAACCCAATAGAGCATGCATTGATGGGTTGCAGGCTTGAGGCAGTGATTGCAAGCATGGGTTATGCCACCAAATATTAGCTATTTACTTTAACATTATTTGTTCCTTTACTTCTGCTCACCTGAGAATGCTGTAGTCTAATACAAATGGTGACATATCCTAAGTTGTTTAACACATCTAGATGTGAATACCAAGAAATACCTTTTGATCTTAAACCAAAATGTCTTCAGCGAACAACAAAAACAGTATAGTATACATTACATGTACTGGTGTAGAACATCACTTTTTAGTCACAGTAGCAGTCTTGTGGCTATACAGTTCATACAAAAAGTTTCTATTACCTTAAAGACTGGTAAAGGGGATACTTAATGGGGCATTAAGTTCCTAAATGTAATAAAAAATCATGTAGTAAAAGTCAAGGAAAGCTGTTGTATCATGACTCAAGTATGCTTGTATAACTTTAGGGGTTATATTTCACAGCAGTACAAGTCAGTTGGAAGTACGTCAACAGCTTTAGTTCCTGCACAATGACATGTTACCTCAGCGTCTAGCTAGCTCTGCTGGTTCCATCTTGCCAGGGGTTGGCAAGGGGTGATATTTTATGGGCATGACTCCTGCAGGACTGTAAAACCGCATAGTGCCTACTGCTGTTATTGTGGTTTTAAATACAAAGTGAGGAATTCTGATTGTTGTTAAAATGTTGTTGTGCCTGTTTAGAATAAAAGAAGAAGTTGGAATGTGGTTATCTTTTATATATTTTTTGTAGATCATTGTAATCCAGCATCTGAAAAAAATGTAAAGATGCCTGTACGTAAGAAATATTGTTAGCCTTCAGTTACGGTTCAGACAGATGTGCTATGGTACAGTGTTTTTTCATACGTCAGGATGGCACAGTAATGATGTGTTGGAGGCTTGAGATTTACTCAAATCTGTTACGCACCTGTAAATTTTACTTTTTCATGTAATCAATTCAGTGTCGGTACTTTAAAAACAAAACAAAACCCCCCCCGATTCCCCTCTTAGCCTTCTTCTACTGGCAAAAAAAGCCTCTCTTCTTCTGTGGACCAAGGAGTTAGCAGTCACTTGCAAACCTTGGTGACAAATACTGCACTTATTGTAGCATGTTCACAACAAAACTCTTTTGTGAAGCAGTAGGAAATGTTTGGTTTTCATTAGCAGTATATTAACACTGAAATTACAGTATCGATATGGCTGCTGTGGGAGCCAAGGAACAGTTTTGCAGCTATAGACGAGGGACAAATTAAGGGGATAAACCTGCCAGTGGATAAAAAAAAAAAACACTGGGCACACTGAGTGGTATAAAAATTTGTGAATAAAATGCTAGATCATTTACAGTCACCACATTTCAAACCAGTTGAACACCTTTAGAATATTTTGGCCCAACAACAATGCTCTCCACCACCATCCCCATAAAAGCCAATGATATATTATAAACAATTATAAACAATCATCTTCAAATCTATTTATTGATCTCTGTGACGGTCTCTGGTGCTAAATGTCCTTTCATTCTGTCTGGATATGTTTGATATAGCGGCTGTACTCGGGTCTCTCATGCAAAAGAATTCCTGAACTCATCGAGACGATGATTAATTAAAAGTGGTATTCATAAATGAGGGAATGTTGGAAGTTCCACAGACTTGGCAAAGAGTACTGAAGCTGTTCTGGAGGCTCGTGGTGTCTGACCCCATAGTAAGACACTTGATGTGTGTTTTTTTAGTTTAATTTGTTGCTATTCTGTATGGATAAATGGAAAAGAATAGGAGGCTTACCATAACTCTAAAACACTGCAAGTCAGGTTTAGCAAACTGACTGAACTTACTGAAAGCTCTAAGGTATGGCACATTCTCTCCAATCCTGTGAGCTCAGCTTTGTTGAGATGATATAGAACATCATGGATTGGACCTGTTCCCTAGCAGGGAGTGTAAAATACAATATATTACTTTATCACTTTAATACTTTTCTTCTATGCCATCTACTTTCCACCCATATTGGCTGACCCAACTCACCACTGCATGTGCTTAATCATGGCCTTGCGGAGATATCTACATATTTGCCTCAGGTATGCACTGTATCTGTGTGTTTTTGTGAGCATGCATGATTATCGGCATATGGTAAAAGTCTCTTTGGAAATGTAATTTATTATTTTTGCTCTGCATGTGCTCCATGTGGACTCAATTTTCTGTCCCTGGAGAGATAACAGTTTAAGTAAAGCTGTTATAAAGGCAGTGCTGTTAATCTGAACACACACACACACACACACACACACACACACACACACACACATTTCTGATGGTTTGGGAAAGGCCTGTCAAGCACTAGCTGCTGTGATGATGCTGATTTTGTTAAAGTTATTGATTGTTCTTGAATATTTTAAACATTGTGTTTGTGTATTCTCATAATTATATTTTCCCCAAAAGTTTTATGTTGACAAGTATTTATGCGTAGATATTCTGTAAACTGTCTACAATGAAGCGGACCTAGTCAGAGCAGCAACAGTTGAAATTGCTACTGTTGTTAATTGGCTCAAACACGTGCAATTAACAATGATTGCAATCAACAGAGGCAGCCCAGAGTTGAGCAGCCCAGTGTTAAGGTATGTTATTATAGTCATTAGTGGCTGCAATTACTATTATACTGCTCTGCACCCTGTATCTTAACCACAGTTTTGCATGTGCTGCTTTCCCCCGGGAGCCTGTTGTTGTGCCTGCAACTTTACTCGTTCACGTTCTGTAGTTGTTGTTTTCATGTGAAGAAATCCATCTCTGTAGCTGTTATTGTCAACTCACACACACAGAAAAGGATCAACTTTTCAGACTTTCACTCTCTGTGTGCATGAGTGTGTTTGTTTGTTTGTTTGTTTGTTGGGGACTCGCAACAGTTGGTATAAGACTGCCTGGCTTATTCAGGCCGACTGGAAAATAGTGAGAATAATCACTGGGTTTATCGAGATTTACTTTGTTGTAACGCTCTATGCAAAATATTGTTTCATAGAAAGACAATCTTACAGTGGTACATGCTCGTACAGACAGAGGCTTCTTTCCAGCAATGTGGATAGGCATTTCTTAAAGCATGACTTTTATTATTTTAATATACATTGTGTATTTTTGTCTACAGGACATAACCCGGTATTTGTCTCAGCAGAGACAGAACGAGGAATGGGGATGAGAGTTTGTAGACATTATTTTCCATTTTTGCTTTTATGGTGTGAGTAGTGCACACAACAAAACAAGATACCTGAATGCATTAAAACAAAACATTGCCCAGCACCCTGCCCACCAGCATCCTAATGTAAAACAAATTCGAACAAAGCCTTGTGAAATTGAAATAAGCCTCTCTCCGCATCGGCCTCGGAATTAGTTTATTAGAATCTAAAAGGAGCCTCAAAAGACTTAAAACCCCATTTTCACAGGGAAATTAGTTTTCAGGGAAAGATACATTGTTCACATTTGGAGATGATGAGTTGGTTTTGCACAAAGGGGAATCTTTTTGTCGGGGACTTTTATCAGATCAAGTCGCCACAGGTAGTGGGATGTTAGATGCTTTTTTGTTTGTCCGGATTAGTTTGCAGATAAAGCTGAGAATAAACAGCTATTTGTTTAGACTAATTCCCCTCGCTATAGTAACTTGAGATTTTGTGTGTGTGTGTGTGTGTGTGTGTGTGTGTGTGTGTGTGTGCGCGCATTCACTATACAAGGTTAAACCAGATTTTTTTTGCGTTGTCGAAAAAATATATAGACCATATATTACCCCAGCCCTCAGAATTTCTTCTGCCTTTGGTGTCCTTGGTTTAAAGTCAGTCAGTGAGATTCTCCCTGGGCTTAAGCATAAAGATGTTTTCGGGCTCAAGCATAAAGATGTTTCTGTTGGTCACCTACTAACTAACTAATTGCAGAAAGTAGCAACACCATCTAGTATCCAATGCGTGAGCTGTTTCTTAGATGGATAGATGGATAGCAGGATAGAAGATTGCAAATTGATGTGTTTTTTGAGAGCTTTTGAGGTAGACCATGCTTAGCAGTAAGGTGAGGAAATACGAAGAAAGAAAGGAACATAGAGAGCAAGCTCATCCTGCCTGACCCTTAGCGAATACATATTGGGTTCTCATCTTAATAAACGTCTCCTTCACACCGCTCACAGGTGAATAAAGAACAGCTTATGGTGGCTATGTATTCATTCTCTATGCTTTTAGCCTCACGATTGTGTCTGATAATCATTCAGAAAAAAGTAGGGGATTGAAGATGGAGAGACTGCAGGATGGAAAGGAAATTATGTAGTGTATCTCGAATGCAGACCATATTTAATGTATTTAATATGGCAATATGTGCTGTCCACCTTTTATAGCTGTGGCTTTTAGTCTGCCCTTTTCTAGTTGTCCTTAAGTGTCCAACATTTCTGCATCAGTCGTTAACAAGGAAGGTTCCCTTTTCTTGTACTTGTCAATTAGAGTGTCTCAGAGTCTGATGATGATTCTGATAAGAATGGTGAGAGAGTGAGAGCATGGTACCTGGAGATAATTTACTGATGGGCAGATTGTGGAAGTGATTGAAAGGAAGAGATGGAGTGAATTACTGCAGTAGTTGGCAGTGCGATCATGTTCTCGAGATGTGACTACGTGATGCACACAACAAGGAAGCGTCCGTGTGACAATGATTCTCACATTACCATACCTACCACACACATCACACATGGGGAGGACATCTGTCCACCCCTTAGCTAACATTCATCCACTCACCCACACAATCACACGCAGATGTGTGAACCACCTCTGTCACACTCCTCTCTTCTACTCAAATAGTTGACTCACTCCCTGAAAGACAAGTGGTATTGACAGAAGTATGCAGTTTGGGAAGTACTCTGTAACAGCAGCAGCAGTGTGTGTTTGTGTGTACTTCTAGAAAAAAAGGGGGTGTACCCGCCATTGATGGGGTCCACACTCCCAGCTATCATTTGTAACAGCTTGCAGACAAACTCATTAGATCCAACACCTACTTCCGTCACATACTGTGCACTGCCTGCAAGTGCAAGTCAAGTGTGTGAATTCTCCGTAAGTTACCCTCGATCGTCTGTGTTTGAGTCTTGTTTGAGAGTGACATGAGGTTGCAGCTATAGTGTGTGTGCGCACTTGAAAGATTGTTGACATTTGAACCGCCTAGCTTTTCTAAATGAGAGAGGAGCTTCCTTTCTTTTTCTGAGTCGCATGTGAGGAGCAACAACTCCATCAGTGATAGTCTTTTTCTCAGGGGAAGGCACCTAAGAGGGACCAGGCATTGTTGTCAACTTAAGAAGAAGACAGCCAGAGTGCCAGCCTCTGACAGCCCACAGCCCTGGAACCTGTCTAAAAGGTGACACCCAACTCCACCAAGTCTCAGCTCTCAGGCCTCTTTTCTGCCTTTGTGTTTTGGACACTGGAGTAGAGATGTCCTCATTTACAGAGACCTCTCAGACACAGGATTGTGTCACTGTAATGGTGGGAGTTGTTCCTAGATGCATACAGTATGTGTAAACATTGTTGTCTTGGAGTTTTTATAACTGCTACATTACACAGTCAGAGTTGGAGGTTATTCATAAATTAGTGGTAACTGCTTTCTGGCCTGTGTAATCTGCAGCCTGACATTTAGAATTGTTTCATACGTACAGTGTGGCAGTGATTGCCGTGATGGATGAATATACTGTTGCCCTGCTGTGACCCGTGATACTATATACTATTATAATTAGATTAGGTTATTAACCACTTCTGCTGTTACTACTGCATTGTCTATGTGTGCTAAAGCAGAGAACATCCACTATAATGTGAATTCTTACATTTAAAGGAATCGTGTGCCAGTGCACCATTTATGCCTGGTGCACACTAGAGGATAATAGAGCCACTTTTGCAGCCGATTTGCCCCTCCCAACAACAAGGGGGTGTTCCCGATTCAAGGATGGTCTGCACAGTTTACCTGCCAAAACTAATGATAGTGTAGTGTGAGGGCTTTACAGGCATAATCTTAAGGTTACCGACTGGATCTGAGTAACTCCTGTGGGAAAAGAACAGCGATGGAATGTTAAGCAGAAACCTGCAATAGCCAATGAGAGCCAACTGACCAGGAAGCGTCACCAGCCGTATGTTGTGTGCTTGCTTGCGCTATAAAACTTGCAAGCCATGCAGATTTTGTCTTCTCAGCCACGACTTCATCCACCGTTTTTTTTTTCTTTTTTGAAGCATTTGAAACTGTTCTAGTCACAATTTTGTAACCAGAATTCCAAAAAACAAGTTACAATTGCAAATATGCTTATAATCAATATGTTGTTGTGCTGTTTATTAACTGAACAAAGGGAGAACTGGGGTGTGTGCGTGTGTGTGTGTGAGTGTGAGAGAGAGAGAGAGAGGAAGAGTGATGAATCATTGCAAGGCTCTCATTAGCTCAACAAAGTGTTTATTATGTTGGCTCTGCAGTTTCCATCAGTACTCACCTCTTCATTTTGTTGATTTATAAGTAATAAAATAAAAGATTGTATTTTGTTTTTCAAAGACAACGATGCCACAGTGGTCTTCAAATTCTAAAGAGGGATGTTTCTTTCTTTGGAAGATTAAGAAAAAAGAGCAAGAAAAAAGGATGACTTTAAATGACAGAGAAAAACCATGTATTGTTGGCAATGTACTGTTCTCTGCGGGGTCAAACATTTATGTAAAACAGCAGAATGTTTATTCTTGAAAATTGTGTTCATAAAGCATTTAAAAACTAAAAAGATGATTGTGTTCATGTACCTTAAAACAATTAACGTATTGAACCTGTGTGTATTATGGGCATAATGCCCTTGTGGCCAGTGGTTGTGGCCCAGTTCACGTCCAGTAGGGGACATTTGTTGCATGGCCTCCCACTTCATGGTTTGTCTCTACTGTTTTCTCTCCTATCTCCTATCACAAAAACATAATCTTTGTTTTATCTTAGCTGCACACAAAGTGCCCACTTTGGTATGTGTTGTATTTGATTTGTCAGCTAGGTAATAACATTAGTATAGTTTGTTTTTCCAGGAAGTAGATTAAATTAGTCTAAAGAAAACACAGGAGTTAAAAAAATAAAAGAAAGAAACATCCCAAACAGAGATGTGGAAAAAAGAGAACTGGAGGAGGGGAGAGAGAGAGGAAGAAAGAGAAGCAGGTTTGTACTGTACTCTTAATGCATTAGAAGCTCTCTCCTATAATGGGACGGGGGGATTAGGGGGATAATCCACCATGTCTTTTATTTTCTTCCCATCCCTACTGCTTTTACCTTTTTAACTAATTTTCTCCCTCTTACTGTTCTGTCGCCACGAGATGCAGACAAGACAGTGCTAAAGAGAGAGTCAGCACTACAATTAGTGTGCGTGCATGCGTGTATGTGTGTGCGCCTGTGCGAGTCTATATGAGACAACTCCAGTGGGAGAATGTGAGAGGCTGAGAATAATTAGCTTCAGTCTAATGCCAGGTCAGCCTTTTTTGGCATCAGTCTGGAGAGCAAGCTTTGTGTACATGTGTACTTGAATACGTGTTTTTTGTGCGCATTTCATTTATGGAAATTCACGGTGTGTTTGTCAACGTGTGCCTGCCTTTGCATGGTCATGCCCTATTCAAAACTGTTTACGTTGAGGTGAACACTGCCAGACAACATTGCGGTTATAGAGTTTATTCTTTCCCATTGCCCTTGACCAGTCTCTTAACACAGAGAGTAGGCAGATAAGAGAGGATTTACACACAATACTAAAGCCATTAGCGTCTGGCTTTTTCTCCCTCTCTCTCTCTGGGGTTTGCTTAGTGTTATCAGATCCACTGGGATGTGTGGATGGCAGATTGAATGTCCACAGCCATGGAAAAGGCCAAGGATGTCTAACCTCCTATTCACACGCTGCGAGCCTCATCAACAGAGGGCTCTTTGTCCCACAGCAGTCAAGGAGATGGACAGTACAAGATAATTGCATTCGGACAATAACCGTCTCCTCTGTTTGTTTGAATGTGTACAGTCTCTTTGGGATGAAATAGTAGATGAGTGTGTAGGAGGGAGGGGGGAGGGAGGGGTGAGTGATTCTGTTTGTGTTTCTTTGTGTGTCTCAGAATTTCTCGAGCTGTATGCAAGTATGAATAAATGGGTTTGATAAAGGATTTTCTGAGCTGTATCCAATAGAGAGCTGTCATCGTCTATCTCCGAGGTTGAATGCTGACTGGTGAGGACTAGACAGTGAAGTCACAACTTGACTGATAAGATTCTTCAAGAACTGCTATTAAACCCAGAAAACCAGCAGGAAAGACAGCAGGGAAGCCAAATGGATATGAATGACAGGGACTGCAGCTGAATGGCAGCACCTGAACTATTAGCTCCCACAGATGCTCACTCGTTTCCTCCCATGATGTCATTCCTCTATGGTCCAGGTGCGTTCTGTTGAAATACGAGAGAATATCGTCCCATGTTGGGAAGATTTATGTGGTGGTGTGGTTGTGTACATGTGTTCATAAATGTTCTTGATTTGCTGTGTTGAAGGTTTGGGATGTATTTGTTCAATAAAATGGCATTTGAAAAAGGAGGCTTGAAGCGTTGGTTAATTGCTGTCACTGTCTGCGTTTGGCGCAAGACAACACAAATTCGGGGAATGAGGTTGAGCCTGGGTGCAGCTGAGTTCAATGTCAACACCACGAGTGATAAAGGCTGACACACCTGTCAATCAAGCAAAAGCACACCTAATTATATCACTATTTAATATTCATATAATAAGACATTAGGTAATATAAACTCAGTAGGAATGTAGGTACAACTATGCAATCTAATGCAGTCCAATAAAATACATCTGCAGTAACATATTGTTTTTTACAATACAAAAATTTGGTGACATAAAATAAGTGAATTAGGGCTGAACAGTATACAAAAAAAATCATATTGCAATTATTCTGACAGGTTTTACAATTGCAATATGAGTCATGGGTATGACCATTTTTGCATTAAATTTTCACTGAAAAAACATACAAAAGATGATGATGTGATTTAGCATAAGCATGTTCTTTAGGTCTGGAGAAAATGACTTTTTGACATATATTGCAATAATATTTCCATTAATTGTTCAGCAGTAATGTGAATTCAATTATAGTGTGTTACTGATGTTATTCCTAAAGCTGGTGTTTGTACTGGACTACATTATATTAAGAGCTGGTTCCAGTTTAATTTTCCATACATGAGGGCGACAGAACATTAGAAACACCTCAGAACGTAATGCAATTCAGTACAACAATACCACTTAATATGACCTTTATGGTACACCTCTATGATCATGTCAACAAAAACTGAACATTATACACATCATAAGAGTAGACTGTATGGCAGAGCAGTTGTATTGTGTTAGTTATAAGTATGCCTAATAAAGTAGCCACTAATACATTACATTAATACAAGACATTCTCTTTTAGATACACTACACTTCACAGACACTGCTATGCAGTACGGTTGCTTAATGTTGTCAATTATCACTACTCTCTACAAGCCATGCTTGACAGGGAAGAATCACAGCCGGCACCTGGATCACTTTCTCACTCACACAGCCTTTCCTTAGTCTTATTCCCATTCATTCTCTGGAGCTTTAGCTGAGTCCCATTGTGCCTCTTTCTCTTGGCATTCCCTCCTCCTTTCCTTTCAGACGTTCACCCACTCAATTTAAGTCTTGTTTATTCTTGGCTGCACTTTTTTTTAGTTATATTGTCAGTATAAGATACACTTTTCTTCATTCTTGTATTTCTGTTGCCCTTTATCTCCTCCTCTCCTCTCCTCTCCTCTCCTCTCCTCTCCTCTCCTCTCCTCTCCTCTCCTCTCCTCTCCTCTCCTCTCCTCTC